>VZTN01012422.1:311191-366017 GCA_013400515.1 Erpornis zantholeuca
CGGGCTGCGGTAGCGAGCGCCGGGCCAGGCGGTGCCCCCCGAGGATGCTGCGGGGTCGAGGCAGAGCCGCCGTGTCGCCCGCGGCAGAGCCGCCCCCCTAGCACCTCTCCCCGCGCCCCGGGGGGCGAGCGAGGGCGGGAGCACTCGTTGTTTGGCGGGAGGGAGGCGAGGCGAGGTGGGGATGCGTGAGCTGCCTTGCCCAGCGACATCAGGAAGTTTTGCTGCGGTGCCAGAAATAGAACCTGCGGCTGCTGATTCCCGATCGTGCACCCTAACCGCAAAAGCTGCCTTTTCTCAATTCAACTTTTCCCTGCCTTCTTCCACATTGGGCCCATCTTGGAAAGGAAAACAAAGCCAAGCCCGACCATAACACCACTACCCCCTCTCCCCTGCCTGAACGGCACTGCTCCAAGCATGCCGAAACACAACCGTGGGACCTCACCCCTTGCGGCCAAGAGCGAACCAAAGGTCAAAAGGAAGCAGGACCAGAGTACACCCTTCCTCAACATTTCATGGGAATTTGGAAAACAGCGCATTAAAAACAAAGCCTCGGTGCCAACGCCTCCCCAGCTTGCCATTTATCATATGGGAGAGCAGGGCACCGAGAAGGGAGAAGGTGAGAAGTGGCTCTGTCAAGTTGCCGTTGCCTCTTCTGAGCAGCACTTGAGGCATCCCAATGGGGGAGCACAAGAGTCTGCCCTATGCTCTGATCTTCTGCCTGGCCAGCACCAGAAGGGGTTTCCATGAGAAAGGGTCTCCCTAATTTTGAGTTTTAAGGCTGAGATGGGGAATGTGTCAGAGCTGAGGCGAAGAGACCGGACAACTGAAGGGGAATTTTCCCCGATGAAAACTCAGCTAGAAGGATGAGTAAAGACAGCCAGAGGTCAGCTGGATTCAGAAGTGCCTCTAGAGTATTGTAGAAGTATTGAGGGAAAGGAATGAGGACAGAGGAGGAAGACAACGATACAGCAAGGGAAGTTCTCACGACATGAGGGAGGTCATTTTGTGGAAGACAATACCACACCAGCACCAGTCCTTGAGGACACTGAAAGGCTCCACCTCGATGACAGCAGTATCATATTGGTGGGAACACACTGGGAAGACAACAACATTGCCATCTCTGTGGGTTCAGGATGAAGTCGCTCTCTGACAAGACTATGCTCTTCAAGACAGTCATGGGTCCCTAGCAGAGAACTGGGCTTGAAGGGAATCCTCAGCTCCCACATCCCTAGCAAGAATTTGACAGCCGTGATTCAACTTGCATTAAGCCCAGACTGCTTTTTAAAACAAAAATTTTTTTTGAGGTGGCTGGCAAGTGATGGCGTTAGCCCTGCACACGTGGGTGATTTCAGCTCCGGGAGTATAAATCCTATTAGGGATGGGCAGCCATCACCAATTCATTTACTCCAGCCAGCGAACACCCATCACAGAAGGGATGGTTGGCACTAACGGGAAGAAAACATCACTATTTCAGACCTCCTTTGCTCATAAAACATTATCCCCTTGTTTCAAATATTGCCCCTGGGGTGATGTGAAGACAGCTAACACTTTTCCATGTTAATGTGATAGAGCTGAAGGCTTACAGGCTCATCCAGAGACTGCAAATGTCCAAGAGCATCAGACCACAAATCTAGAGGTAAAATAACATCCTGGGCACAGAGAGGCATCTGCAATACCACAGCTCCTTGGTCTTGTGACAGCGTTTGCCACTCTCGGTACTCCTAACTAGAGAGACTGGCTCCTGCAACCTCCCTGGGGTGTCTGCCCCTCTGCTACGCTATGCAACAATGTGAAGGGGAATGTGGGATTTTAGCTTCACCTCTGACTCTTTGTGTGAGGAAAGACAGGATTTTGCTCTCCTTTCCTCAGCTAACCCCAGAGCAGAATGATGCAGAAGGCTGTTGTTTCAGCATGTGCTAGTACACTGCCAGATGCAACAGCATGCTGGTATCTCCTTCACACCAGTGCAGCTGCATCTGTACCTCCCCTCAAACAAGACCTGGTTTCCAAAGCCATGTGGTTCTGGGTTTGTGGGTCCAGACACAGAAGATGGGAGTTTTATATGTTTTTACTAATGGTATCATGTGCTTTGTTGGCACCAGAATGAGGCTGTAGTCTTAGATGTAGTATCCAAACACCTCACAATTTCTAATTTAGTCAGTCATCATCCCCTCTCCTAAAGGTAAAACCCCTAAACCTTTGGCACTGTTTTACATAAAAGAAACAGAGGATTAGAAAAGTTATGTAATTTGCTGGAGGCCAAACAGAGAGGTTGTGCTAGGGTAGAAAATTGACTGTGGATCTTGAATTAGCACCCTAACCATTGCCGTCTGTGGAGTGTTTTCTCTCTGCTTTGCATACTTCGGTTTGAGGCATGCTGGACAAGCTCCCTTGGGATAAGGAGTCATTTTTAGCCCGATTTCTTACAGAAATGAAGCTCTCACTACCATGTTGTCTATCTGCCTGTCTATCAGCCGCCCACGATATGGTTTGAATCCACTGGCCGATTTCAACCCAACCCAGCAACAAGGAAGGGATTTTACAGCAAAACAATTCAGATGATGAGGCAAAAGAGGGGAGGGAAGAGAGGAAGGAAGAGAATGCTCATGTGTGCCTGTGGGCTGCATGGCGTCCAGACACCACTTCTGGCATGGCATGTGATGCTTCCAGCCCCTCTCTGGGGCGAGAGAGAGGGATTGAGCTCAGGTCAATGTGTGGGGCTGCTGAGGTCAGGAAGTAGCTGAGCACACTGCAGGGATGTCCTGGGTGTGCAGCAACCCCAGGTATGAATGTAGCAGAGATGTTCATCCTGCCACTGGCAAGAGCAACTTCTGCTCTCCACACTCCCTAACCTCCGCCGGCTACTCCTCCAGGGAAAACAGCCGATTAACATATTGCAATGAGTTAACCTTAAATGGTCTAAAAATCCAAACGGCTGCATGCAAATGAATTCTGATGGAAGCAGCAAGATAAAACACCAGCCAGCCACAGCTGAGCCTGTTTACTAACTGAGATACTTTCCTGTTCGCAGCCAAAGCCAAGGTGGTGCTCTCAGTCCTGTGACGATTTGCACCTCCCCACTCCTTGCTTCTGCCTTGCCAGGTGGAAGGCTTTGAAGCAAAATATTGTTCTATGTGGATTTTTTTCTTATATTTTGGTGGCCATGATCTGTGACATGCCCTGTTTTCTTCCTCTTGGGCAGTGCCAAAAGTGGGTGGTGTGGGCAAGAGCCTCCAGGCAGGGTGTCAAGCATATATTGGGCTTTACAAACCCAGCAGAGCAGGTAGCTCCAACCTGCCAGCCCAAGGCAGGGGATGGAAAGGCCCTTCTCCATCACTTCTGGGTGAACCTGGTTCACACCCAAGGGGCTGTGCTCAGCTGCTCTTAGGTAAGTTGTCTTCACCCTGTGGTTAATGCCCATAAGCAATTCTTGGTCTCTCTGTGTGCAAGTCATTGGTGCTTGGTTAACTCCTTCACGCTGAGTTACAGAGCAGAGTTAATGGTGGTGGCAAAGCCAAACTTTCACTGTCACCCTTTCTCCAGAAGATCACCAAAAGGTCACGTCCTTCCCTCCCTTTGGAATTAGAGTCATTTTAATGCCATTTGGAGCTAGACTCTGCAAACAAAGTCCTCCTTTGAGCCAACCAGTCTTGAAATCCGATGCCCTTGTTCACTTTGCGCTGCTGGTGGCAGGGAGGGAAACAACAAAGTGACATTTCTATCGGTCACAAGGCAAACGGCATAAGACAATGATATTTATCTCCTCCTTGAGTGCTCTGAGGCCTTGTAGTTGAAGAAAATTACAGTCACTGGCAATCACCATTTCCAGCAATCAGGCTGTAGTTGAGCAAGTGGGAAGATCCACAAGTGCTGGTACAAATACTCAGGGACTAACCCTCGTAGCAGGATCCACCCAGAAAAGATGCCTTGTGTGCAACAGAAACAAACAAATGCATTTAAACTTGCGCTGGTGTTAAGTAACATAAAACTTTGCCAGATAAGGACTGTTTGCTCTCATTTAGGGGTTTCTGGCAGCCCTGCTTCTTGGATTACTTGCTGAAATGCAAATAGCATTTGGCTACTTTTCAGTTTGCAATCTTAAAGGCGAAGAGATTGAGTTTCATCCTCATCTGCTACTATGGAACAATTCTGGGCAGCATGAAAAATCCAGTCTTTCTGCAGCTGGGAAGACAAAGGAGGGCAGTGGGCACCAACCTGCTGCCACCAACCTCCTGACAGGTTCACACCACATGTACCTGCTAATGCCTCTCCAGCTGCAAACTCCTTAGCATGGAGCCATATTTTGTGGCAGAGTCTTAGACCACTTGATGTATCAGAGCTTCCACCACTGCCTCTAAGAACAACGGAAATATAAGTAATACTAAGTCAGCGGTGGCTTGTCGGAAAGGTGAAGCAAAAATTTGGTTTGGCATCAACTGAGTATGTTTCAACATAAGTTTGATAAAAAGCTCCACAATGCAGTCAGTAAAAACAGAAGAAGAAGTGGTTTCAGAGGCACTGCTGCAGTGAGGCAGAGGAGGTTTTTAACAGCAATCACATATAAGCAGCTCAGGGCACTGAGAGTCCTGATGTCACTGCATGCTCCTGTTCTGAATCACCTGCTCTGAGTATGACAGCAAACCCTTCTTGTGGAAGAAATGCTGCCTAGCTGGGTGGTTTCTGGTGTCTTCCCCTCAGGAGCAACAGCAAACAGAGAAAGAGAATGTTGTCTGCCTTCATTTCTCTAGCTCTTTTCAGTGCTTGAGCTTGGGTTAGCCTGCACCCTCCAGAGTGCAGGGGGTCAGTAACTGCCAGCTCTCCCAGCGATGGACACATGAGCCAACAGGTAATCACCGTTTGGCCTTGGAAACCAGATAAGCCAGAGGATTTTTTTTTTTTCCAGTGTGCAGACCTGGACCAAACAAAGGTGAAGGTGAAGTCAAAAGGAACACATCTCTATGAACAATGCAATCCTTCCACTGGACAGAAGGATTCTGGGAGCAAAGTGGAAGCAATGTGTACCCCAAAGGAACAGCTGTGTGCCGTGGGGATGCACTGAGCTGTTGCTGTGGTCAAGGAGAGGCAGATGACCTCTTGGAGGGAGGCAGTTTGCTCCTTTCCTCCGTCCCAATACTGAGTTTTGCTCTACACACTTAAGAGTGTTAATTAGCTTTTGCAAATATAAGTATCAAAACATGAGGAAAAAAAGCCTGGAGAAAAGTGAACTGCATTTCTCTCTCCACACACAGCACCCCCAGCTGTCTATCACCTGCCACCCCTCTCCAGTCCACAGTTCGCAATTTGCAGACACTTGGTGTTTCTCCTCACTAAGCCAGGCTCAGGTTAAACTGACCCACCTCCGTGCTTCTCTGGGCCTGCTGCCTCCCCATCTCACGTGCTCCTCTTATCGCCCCTCGCTGCAGCTCTGGTCTGCTGGGAGCTCCCAAAGGAGAGCTGAAAAGTACCGTGGGGAAAGCAGGGGCAGAGGGGGTTTTCTCATTCGCCACTTGGGTATGGTTTCCAAATCCTCTAAAATGGAGCTGTGCCATTAGAAAAGGAAGCCCCGGTCCCATGGAAGTGCTGAGGGGGAAGACAAGACCATCGCATGCTCTCTCCAGCCTTGCCGTTCTTAATTCTCACCGCAGGACCTCTTCCAGACCTGAGTTCCGGCAGCTACATGTCAAGTTACTCACCAGTCGTGGTACCTCTAGGCATATTTCCTCCCAGCATTGTCCCAGGCAGTAACCACAGCCAAGACAGAGATATGCTGACAAACACCTTCTTTCAAAGAAAGGCCCATCCAGTGCAGCAGCAGCCATGTGCTTGGGCGGACTGAGATGTGTGTTACCAGCATGGGCAGGAAGGAAAATGGCATGCTGGGGTGGTTTTTGTCTGGTGGCTGTAATCTGGAGGGGTTTTACTTTGCTGTTTGCATTCACTCCAGATGAATCTTCACCTCCATCAGCTTCTGGGGTGCCCTCCAGCATGTCTGCTGCTGCCCATGTCCAGCACCCACAGAGGAAAAGACCTGGTGTGACAGCACTGTAGTGGCATGTGGCTCTGACCCAGAGCCTGGTGCTGATCTCAGTGTTTAATGCAGTCAGTACCTTCTGGGGCTGAAGGAGGAAACTTGGAGAAATGCGGGAAGATGCTGTCAGACTGACATGGCCAAATCCCAGAGCACACATGCTCCCCATGATGTCAGCCCGAGCTATAGCAGAACTCTCACCTGTACCTGCAGCTCAACTGTTTGGCAGCAAAGCCACTGGCTGACTGGTTGTGCCCAGCTTGCAGCCAGAGGGATGCCAAGAGCAGCTTAGGCAGCACCAGAGTGAGATATTGGTGAAGAATGGATGTAAAACAGTGCAAGAAACCACAGGAAACCCCCTGTGGTGAAGCAGCAGTTAACTCTTTGATGCATGCCTTGGGGGCCTAAAGTGTTCACCAGCAGCGGGAGAGATTTACCTTGGGGCAGCCAGAAAGGGACACTGGGCCTTTTCTGTGGGAGCTGGAGCTGTTGGCCAGGACCAGGTGGGCTCACCTCAACCTGTGGATTTTCTCTGGCTGCCTGTTGCTTGGGGATGGCCCCAACACCTCTGAATTGTGACTTTTCCTCCCATAAATCAGAGACAGGAGAAACACACTGAACCATAGCCATTCCCATACACTTGCAGAATTGCTCTTGGGAAAATGTTTTCTGGAGTTAGCTTTGAAACATTCTCCATGGTGTGGTTTTCACCACAGCCTCCCTGAAAGCACATCTTTGCCTTGAAGGTCTCAGGTGAGCCGCCAGTCCAGCCATCCCTTCTGCTTTCTCTTGCCCTCCCCTCTTAGGCCTTGATGTTGATCTGAGGCTTCCTTGATTTGGCATCTTTTTCAGCATCTTTTCTTGTCTTCTTGTGAACACATCTATGAAAAGGCCACAGGCTGGACTTAAAGCCACTCAGCCATGCAGAGACATGAAAAGTGGATTTAGGAAGGGGGTGAGGGTAGGACCAGAAGTCCTGCAGCCCCTGATAAACTGTAGGGGTGAGGCTCATGCCAGGTGAGGCTGGCTCACATTGCAGCCGACTTCCACTGGGAGCACAGCAGCTGCTGTTCCCCTCACCTTCCCCCATCCAACCCCGACACAGGCAAAGGCACAATGGGATTTGCAGCCAAATGAGTTAAACTGCTGCTGACTGAACACGCTTTGACTGGGGCCAGATTGATTTTCCCAGCCCCTGTGACTGATACAAGCATGTCCAGCCAGGGAACTGTAAAGAAGACAGGCCTGAAACCAATTTCATTGTAACCAGTGCCAGCCGCAGGCGTTGATAAGGCCTTTGATAACATTGTGGGAAGGAGTTATCAATGTTGGGCGGGGCTGTCTCGAAGGTACAGCTCCTTCACTACTGGCATAGGGGGGAGATGGACACAAGTACCAGAAGGTGCTTACAGCAACCAAAAAACATCCCTTACGACTAGTGACCACCCAGGGCAGCCTGGCGGGGGGCAACAATCAGGACATGAGGGAGACCTCAGCCTGCCCCACACTGTGCTGGCAGGCTGCTTGCCTCACCCCTGCTTGCACCTGGGTTGCATTGACTCACAACTCCTCCACCCTTGGTGAAGATGGGGACACAGAGCAGAGTGACATCCTGGAAATCCAATAGCTGCCTTTCCCTCCAAAGGGATCCCCCGAGAAGGGGGTGTTTGTCTATGTCTCAGGGGCCACTTGCTCTCCCTCTTTGTGCCTGTCCTGTCTTCATCTTGTTTTATTGCACTTTCCTGAAGTACTTGTGAGATACAGAGGCTTATCAAAGCCTCCCAAGGAGAACCATTTAAACTGTCTTGGGAGGGGTGACAGGTGCAGGCAGGAAAGCCAATGGATCCCCCATCAGCAGGATTACTTTAACCCTGCAGCCTCTTAGTTGGCAAATTTTGGCTGCATTGGCTTCATCATGGTGCTCTCCCAGGCTGCACTGAGCGAACCACACGTGTGAGGCGTGAACCGGATCGGCTCTCCTGGGCTCATTAATCTGCTGAACCATTAAAGGCTGCTCAGGGTGATGGTTTATTGCAGAGCTAATGTGGCTGCTCTGCCACGAGCTGCACACTCGGCCTGGCCGGGCACGCTCTCGCAGCGACCCACAGTCCCTGCCTGCACGGGTGGGACGCTGCCTGCACGCTGCTCGCGGCCCCACAGAGCCCGCAGTGGAGACTTGCTCATCTTCCGAGCCAGGACACATACCCAACTGCCCAGAAACACAAAATTCGGAAAGCAAAACGAGACCTGGGAAGGAAATGACACTGAAAGGTCTGATTGCATCTGAGCTGCCTGCAGCTGAGCAAGGTTAAAAGGTAACTGAGGCCGACTTGCTGTCACCAGCAGCCTCCTCGCCAGCAGGCTTGGCCTCCTCCTGGGCACTTTCAAAATTTCTGGGTCAGCCAGTGACCCGTTTTGCCAAAGTGGCTCAGGTTAACCACAACCATTTCGTGGCCAGCCTTTGCTTGCCCAGCTCATGCTGCCCATGCCAGGGCAACCAGAGCTTCATGTGGGGTGGTTGGCCAGGATCAGCGCTGTTGCGGCCAGAGGAGAGGGAGGAAGCAGTGGCTTTATGTCAGGGTGGAGCTGCCAGCTGAGGTATCCCTGTGGCTCAGGGCTGCAGAGGAGGCTTTGGTAGGTCTGCATGCTCCAAGTGCTACCCAGGGCTCACTTCGTCTCGCCTCCTGGATTTGGTGTCACGATTAACTGTTGTGCTTGGGGCACCTCCGTGGGAGGAACACGAAAGGGGCTGCCGCATGTTACCCCTCAGAGCAGTTCCTATGGGAGAAAGACCTGGACGGGAGCTGCCATGTTGTCAGACAGCTCCCTGGTGGGGATGAGCTGGGGGTCAGGACAACAGAAAGTTCTTCACCCAACCTCTTGCCCTCCAGGTGCATCACACACCAGCACTGCCAGGCTGCCGCAGGGCCCTGAGTACACCGGGGCATTTTCCAAGCCTGAGGTCTCGTCACCAAAAAGCTCCTGAGTTTGCAGAGGGCTGCGTGCTCCCATTCGTGGTGTTCGTGCCCTGCCTGGAGAAGGGCTCTGAGGTGTGAGGAGAGCATGGTGCCAGCCCCAGAGAGGCACGTACAGGGGGAGAAGGGTCAGTGCCCTGACTGGGTGTCAGAGCAGAAGAGGGGGCTGGTGTCGTCTCCGGATGCAGCACCGTGTAACTTTAGCTCCAGGCCATCCCTATTTGTCTTTGCTTCTTGCATGTTGTGAATAGATATTAGCTCAAGCTCAATGGGCTCCACGTAGGTCTTGGAACCAGATGATTCAAGCTGGGATTTGTTCCATATCTCGGATTTCATGTGTTTTCTTTAGCTGCATTTTAATTGTGGGGGTTTCCTTTTTTTATTTGTGAGGTGTTTTACCCAGGTGCCATTCCTTCACAGCTGTAAATATCCCAAATAAATCTAATTCCTGGAATATGTGAGGGTGAAGACGAAGTCCCCTAAATAATAGGTCAAGTTTTTATCACAGCTCTTCATCTGGAAAACCATTGGGAACATGTCCACAGAAAATGTCTGGCACTAGTCTGGAAAACAACATTCAAGGTCAGCAGAGCCCTAAAGAGAGGAGTGTAACATGGTTAAACAAAGCCTGGATTTGGTTTAGCTCACCTTTATTTCCAGCTTCAACCAACAAACCTCTCCTCTGACTGCAGCTGACTTCAGGTCCAGCTGGTAATGGGAAACAAAATTCCCCTTTTTTTCCTAACTTCCTGATCTTTTGAGAGTCATTCCTGACAGGCTGCAGGTTGTTCTATACATCCTGAGCCATGAGGGTCCAGGATGAGGCTGGTGGCCAAAAATGAGATGGTCTGGTCCTATGTGGACTTGTCAAATGTCATGCAGTGAATTCCCATTTCCTGCTGCTTCCTGCCCCAACAGCTGTTTGTCCCCAGCAACTGCAGCAGTTCTGTTTGGGCCACAGAGTAGGAGAGGGGCTAGAAGGTACCTCCAAAGTGGGTCCTGTATTTGGAGGACCCACCCCTCAAAGCCAACACCTTTTCCATCTGTGGGTTGGTGCTGGGAGCCCTCCTGCCTTGCGAGGGGCCTTGCGCTTGGGAGATGAAAATGCTCGGGAGAGTTATTGGCTTCTTCCCTCAGCTCTTCTACTATGCCACGGCCCAAACTTCTCTTCCTCTGCTTACCACAGGGTGGAAAAAGCAGTAGTCCAAGTTGTGTGCACTCCCTCTAAGCAGACCGCAGCATGTTTGGACCATCGACCTGAGTTTTGCATCACTGCATGGGGTCTGCATCCCACCCCGGAGCCTGCTGGCTTGTCCAGGCAGGTACAGGTGTTAGCGGCGCTGGAACACCTCTAAGGACTGGTTTGACAGGCTGCTCCTGCCTTTTTCTAACTCCCACTCCCAAATTAATGTGGGGCAACTTGCCACAGGCTGCCCCATCTCACGGGTGCCCCAGAGCTGAGTTTCCCTGCTGTGCTTACACACTGTTGGCTGAGGGCCAAACCACTCTGGGAATTATTGCTCTCCTTGCTGCTGGGCTGTTTCAACAGCATTTGACCTGATATCAGTAGTGTCACAGTCTGGAGGGAGTGAAGCATGACCCCATCCCCATGGGTCTCCCAAGAACCACCCATGCAATGGCATCTGACTCAGGAAACCATGGCTGGAGTGGAGGGAGGTGCATTTCTGGGGTCTTGAGGGTAAGCGGCCCCCTGTTCTGCCTACCCTCTCTGCCATGCCCACCTCATGGAAGAAATCCCTCCTGAGGAAGGCAGTGAGTGAGGGGGGCTCTGCATCCCCCCGTGCCTGAGGTGCTTTTGTCAGCCTGCTGGATCCGCTGATGGATGGCTGCAGGCAGCAAATTTGAGCAGCATCTCCGTGCCAATTTAAATAAATAAATGAGTCTGAATGCTTCGCCTTGCAGAATGGCATCTCATTCAGCCATTCAAGCATCAAATACCTCCAGGATTCTTTGGGTCTCAATTTGCAGAACTATTTCCCTTTCAAGTGCTCTTTTATTTTTCTTTTTATTTATTTAAACCTGTTTTTCCTGTAGTGAACAATCCTTGCACGTGAAAGCAGGCAGCTTTTAGATGTTGGCGGAGCTTTCCTCCAGACTGAAGAGGGATCAGCGGACTTTATTTAAAAAGGTCTTCCCCAGCCTGCAGCTGGTGGGGATGCAGAGGGATGTTCTGTGGTTCAGTTTTAGTTTGAGTTCCCCAGGGCTGCTGGGTTGCTTGCGGGAAGCTCGTTGCTCACAGCCAAGGCTGAGTAGATGTGTTGGTGCTGAGGGGAAGCTTTTGCCCACCCAGGGCCAAGTAGCAGCTGTGGGAGCGACTGCTGGTGGCGGCTGCAGCCCCCTCCTCAGCCCCTTAGATGGGTTTCGGGAGCTGGAGGGGTGGGAGGAACATGTACATGTCCAAAATACCACAGATGCCTTAAGGACAAAACAAGCTCAGGCCTGGTGAAGTTGCATTTAGTGTCAGTGGGATGGGGGAAATTGATGAGGTGGGGAGAAGGGTGAGAAGATGATGTCTGTTGCCTGCATCCCCTCTGCTGAGCCTCTTTTGCTTTTCTGGGGGCCTCTGGGCCCCGGGGAGTTGCAAAGAACCACCTGGATAAGCTACCTGAGGCACCTCAGAAGCTGGAAGAGCAGAACACAAATGGAAAGAAGCTGGTATTATTTTCACCAAACACAAGAATATTAAGCAATCTAATTCATGTGTTTGAACACCTGGGTGTGATACACAGCAGAGCCTCCTCAGAAGCACAGGAATTTCCCTGTGTATAATCTAAACCAAACCTCTTCTAGCCAATCTCTAATCAAGGCTTGATGGATCAGTGAATTAATATATGGGCTTAGTTAAATTAGCAAGCTCTGTGTTACTGTTGTTGATTATGATGGTGTTTTTTGACTACTTCATTCCATCCACATACCCCCTTACACTGATCACCCTCTTCTGCCTTCAGGTAATCTGCTCAGTGCAGTGGCCAGGCATGGCATAACACAAGTATTTGGGAATAAGCTGTGGAGTTTTGGGGCAGGACATGCACGAAGGCTGAGGCTCCTGCAAAACAGCCGAGAGCAGTTCTCCAAGCGCAGTTTCCTTTTGCTGAGACTTGCATCCTCGTGCTTTTGCACCACGCTTTTGTGTGCAGCAGTGCTGCTCCAGCAGGGCTGTGAGGCCTTTTGCACTGGCGTAGGAGGAATTGCAGGGGGTTTGTCCTGGTTTTCCTTGCCTTTGTCCTTGCCTTTCCAAGGGTGTCTGGTCCCTCTAGCAGCAGTTACCGTGGTCAAAATGCTGCACATCAGCCAGGCCATAAAGAAGTGGTTTGGCCTTGTGTTTTAGACATGTTGAGTAAACACAGTGCTAACTCTGCTGTATCTCTTCAGCTCCTCCATCTTCCTGCCAGCTCCTCATGAGCTCAGGCTGCCTTCCCTGTGCTGCCGATAATGGAGAATTGACTCTGTCCCTGTTGTGGATCCTCCCTGGGAGCTACGGGGAGGATACACTCCCCAGGGGGCTGATCTCCCTGGTCTCTCTCATTTCCAACCAGCCTGTGTGCTCAGTGTAGCTGGAACAAAGGGGAGTGAGAGTGCCTCTCTGACATGCCTTGGTTAGCCAGCGATGGCGCCTGCTCCCTTGTGGGAATGCCGCTGCTGCTGGAGTGATAAACTAGACGTATTTGGGGATTTGAGAGGAGAGTGAGGGAGATGGGGATGAGCAAGACATTGCTGTACATCTCTGCACATGGCAGCTGAGTTCAGAAGACTGGGGACCCCTGTCCTTAGCTCTGTGGAAACAGGGGTTTCTGCCACTGATGGGGTGCTCTGCAAACCTTTTCTCTGATCTCAGCAATTGGAAGGGGATTAAATCCATTTTATAGTCCTCAACCTCCCATGTCTGTACTAGCACATTGCAGCCCTCCCTGTCTGCTGGGTAAGGGAGCTGTTTGATGGCAGAAAGCTCAAGGCACCTTGGCCAACACTACAAGTCGCCAGGACCAGGATAAGCAGCACAGCACAGTCACTCAGTCCCTCCTCAGCTTTGTAGGCCAGCACTATCCCTCTCTACCCTCCTCTCTTCAGCCCTTTCCTACTCTTAGGGTAGCAAAAGCTAGTTTTGCCCACATCATCACCCTGCCATCACCTGTGCTGGCTCCTCTCCAGTTTCTCCAGTCCTCAGAGATGTGTATCTCGCTCTGTCCCCTCACGTGAGTGGTCCCTGTGAGGTACCAGCTCAGCAAGGCTGGGCAGAGTTTGCTGCACCTTGCTGATGTTTCCCAGGCCCTGTGCACGTCTGCAGTTGCCATCCACTGCACAACCCCCATGGCGCGAGTGACTCCAAAACCAAGTGCTGCAAGCAGCTCAGCTGCATGTGAGTCCATTCACCAAGCCCAGCAGGGGAACTGATCTGGCTGAAAAAATCCTTCTTTTTCTAAATTTCTTTTCCCCATTGGGTTATTTTTTAATCTAGATGAATTCCTTGACCTGGTTTCCTCCAAAAGAGCCGAAGGGCAGCCTAGGGGTAGGCTGGAGCATGGGGACGCTGCAGAGTTCAACTCACCAGCAACAGAGATACAATTTCAGCAGTCCAAGGCAAGTTCAAACACCAAAAGCTGGAGCCACTTCGTTCCCTTCTTCCCCACAGATCAGGAGTGACACCTTCCCACAGAATAGCCAGTGCCCAGGGAGCATGGCCACTGCTCCCAGCTCACAGGAGCTGGCTTAGAACAGATTCCTTCTCCTCTGCTGCTGAAGCCCTTTGAAATGTGCTTACATACCAGGCGTGAATAAAAAGTCAGAATTTCATTGGTGTTCAGCCAGGGAATCATTCCGATTTGAAAACCCTTGTGTGACTTGGTTTTTCTGATCGTGCCAGCAAAAATAAATGGAGGCACTGAAGTGGGCATGGAGAAATCAGCAGATCAGGATGCTTGGACATCCCAGCTCCACAGGGCTTTCCTTCTGAAGGTTGTCTGACATCATGTGTTACACCAAATCCTTTTGGTTTCGATGCCCATTATATTTTCCTAATGTGTCAGTGGGTTGTCCCCACTAAGTCCCCACACCAGAGCCCCCTTTTGTGCTACCTCCCTGCCATATCCCCACCCCAGATGATCTGCTTTACACAGTTTGGTGAACATACCTTCTAATGAGGCCTCCACAACCCCACCATTGCTGCCTGGGAGTGTTTCTGCAGTGACACTGCTGCAGTTCATGTCTCTCAGAGCTATTTTCCACCACAGGGACTTCATCAGCACCGGATAAGTTGGGAGCCTGGAGCAGCTCTCTTTGCCATCCTCCTTTGAACTCATTAGCAAAGATGCCAAGGCTTGACTGGATATTTAGTTCGCTGGCACTTCCTTAGGCCTCTGTGCCCTAAATAGCACTCAGCAGTCATTTATCATCGCAGCCCGGGTCCTCCAGGCAGCGCGGTCTCGCATAGCTGTATTTATAGCCTTGTCAATTTTCATTCTCTTCTTCAGAAACAGAAATACTGATATTCTCAGCTGAAACTTCCTGTCGATGCTGCCACCCACCTGTGGTTCAATAAACACCAGTCACCTCTCAAGCAAAGTTTGTCACAATATAATCTTCTCTCATGCTTTGATCTCCACTAGCTTTGGCTGCTCTTCTTCTGGAAACTACCCTCATTTCTGTGCTACTGGTCACCAATTTGGCTTTCCCAGTGGATGCAGAACCTTGCTAGCCCTTAAACCTCACATCTCTCCCCTTTCACAGAATCATGGAATTGTTTAGGCTGGAAAATACCTCCAAGATTAAGTCCAACCATGAACCCAGCATTACCATGTTCCCCACATGTTTTTGGTTTGTGTCACAGGGTTTGACTGCCCTGAGGACAACAAAACCAGCACATGTCCATGTCAGTAAAGTGTGGGAGAGGCTGTGGCAAAAGGCTTGGTGCAGCAGCGTGACTCCCAGCTTCCCTGCACGGGGGGTCCTGCAAAGTTCGCAGCAGGTCTGGCAAACAGCCCACGGGGCCATCCATTTCTCCAGGAATCACAGCCCTGCTCCAGCGCTCCAGTTCGAGAAATTGGTCTAATTAGAAAAGAGTGAAATGCTTCTCCTGCTTGGAGAGCCTCAGGTCCCCAGCCTACTTAGAGCTCCACATAAGACCATTAGCACAACAACGTGTCTCCCCAGAACGACGCATCCGCTCGCACGCTTGGCAGGCGGCCGACCAGATGTAGCCAGGCTGTCTGGAGGTGCCAAGCATAACAATTAACAGCGGCTCCGTGGTGGGGTTGGCAATGGCAGCTGCAAACTGCAGGCACGTTCAGCTGCCCACCTTGCTTCCAGGCACGGCTTAGTCCTCTTGCACCCCTCTGAGAGGCACTGCCGGGGGTCAAGGAGATCACAGCAAAGGTCCCTTGGTGCCAAACAGCTGCAGGACCTCGGTGACATACCAAAAATGAAGTCCCATAGTGAAGAGAACCAGCTAATACGTGCCTCAGCTAAATTGTTGTATATTGTATCTTATTTCTGCCAAAGTGCTGTATCTCTTTGTGTTTTTTTCATGATGAATTGATCTGCAGTTCTGCAAACACAGAGTCACTTCATCCGGGTGAACAGCCCTGTGGAGTTTAGGAGGGAGGCTGCCACGTTCCTTGCTTGCTGCAGCAGGCACAAGCTGCTTTATTAGGTCTTAATTACTTCTTTGCTATCCAAAATTCTTAGATTTGCCACTAAAGGCAGATAGAAACAAAAATGTCACACTTACGCAGTTCAGATACTTGCAGCCATGAATAATACACTCACACACTCATTTACTAATGGATACCCTTCTCCTCTAATTTCTTTCCCCCTCCAGACATTTGCAAAAGCTCTTTCCATATTCCCATCACACCTTTAGGAAGCAGTAAGCCATTCTGTGTTTAGTTGCTCTTATCTCTTCTGTGAAAGCTTTTATTGACTGCATATTGGTTTTGTCTCCTCACCTTTTCCATTTCCCATCTAGTCTTTTTTTTTTGTTGTTGTTATTTTGCTGGTTTTATTTCAAGCCTTTAGATCTCCAAGAAGTCCCTTGTGGAGCTATTTTGGTTATTCCTCAATGCAGCAGCTGAGAAATCCAGGAGGAGCTAATGACAAGAATAATAAGGGAAAGCAGAGTTGGCTCCAGAATTCATTTGGATTAAGGGGTGGGGAGTTCAGTAAATTATTGAACTACCTGGATGAAGAATTCATATCAAAACCTATTTTGCCTTTGTGCCTGACTCTCATTTGCATTTAAGAGCTGTAAGTGTTTTAGTGATGAGCTCTGAAGCTGCTTCTCTGTATGTTCCTTGCTTCAAAGAGAGGGATGAGCCACTTCCCTCCTCACACAGCAGGTGTCTGCAGGACTTGGGGCCATCCTCCACGCTGAACCGACGAGCAGCGCCTGGCAAGTCCATTCAGAGATGAGTTCGTGTTTCTGCCCTCACACCCGCCCTGCAGCAGCACCCACAGCAAACCTTTAGCCAATGCTAGACTGGGTGACCCAGCCAATTTGCTCCACTTTGCCTAAAACCAGGCACAGAGGTATCCCTTTCCTGGCCCGGGTGGCTGGTGGCACTTGCACAGGGGTTGCACAGCAGGTCTGGAGATTCAGTGGAGACGAGGCCCTCCCCTTGTACACTACCCATATCCACGGGATAACCCTCTCCCTGGCTGTATGGGCAGGACCCTGCCTGGCTGCCTCAGAGGTCATGGATGCACTGGGGCTTTGGCCATTTTGCTGAGCGGGTTTGCAGCCAGGACAGGCGTCGGGCGGCTCCGGCACCAACATGAGCAGGAGGAGCCCAGAGTGAAGAGGCAAACAAGAGCAGGTACCTGTTGTGCTTCAATGCCAGCTGCTGATGGAGCCGCTGGAGTGAGGGACTTTCCGAATCTCTGGGGCATGAAACCACTAATAGCTCAGCTTTGATCCCACTACTTTGAAAGGACTCCTGAATTTTCCAAAGCAACCAACTCTCATCAGAGGTTGGAGGCTGCTGCCTTTGCCCATTTTCACTTTGGTTGGGAACTCTCTGAGTTGTGTGTCCCCCTCTGAGTTGTGTGTCCTCTGAGTTGTGTGTTCCTTGAGGTAGTTGTGTGGGAAACACACAACTACCTCAAGGAACCTCAGTTTTGGACAACTGGGCTTGTGGTTGCTTTTGGAAACAAACCATAGTGGCTTCCCAAGATATTTTGGTGGCTGATGGCCACCTTAGTGCTGTGGTAACCACAATGGTTTTGTGGAGAAGCATTTTTGTAACTTCTGAAGCAGGAAATGTGGGGTCATCTGCCCTCCCAGAACCTCTTGCTCTCTGAGTCTTGACTTTCCTTGTTACCAGCCCTTTGGACATCAAAACAGCTGGTTCACTAAGGAGCTTGTTCCACAGAAAGGGCCTGGTGTTGCTCTTCACTATCAATTGTTTTTTGTAAGGAAGAGAAAAGCTCTTTGCCCAGCTCAGGCAAAACTAGCAGAAGAAATGCAGATTTTCTAGGTCATGCTGTTTTTGAGAGATGAGGCAAGAAGAGAAAACAGATTAGAAGATTCTTGAAACACCGAGCAGCAAGAGGGCCAAGCATTGCACATCCCAGAAGATTGAATCCGCTTTCACATGCCTTGGAAACACCTCATCCCTTCTCACAAGGCTCCTGCTGTTTGCAGCCCAACGAGCTCACGGGTGACCTGGATGCTTGTTTGGGGGAAACGTAGAGGAGAAGATTCTTCTCCAAGCCGGAAGCCATTGTGCTGCATCTGTCCTATCTGCCCTGGCTCTCTGGAGCATTCCCAGCCTTTTTTCTTCCATGCTCCACTGGAGTCTAATCCTGCATGCAGAAAATTCCTCATGCATTTTGCTCTTATTCCTTCAGGGCATCTGTTTTCTCTTTCATTCTGTCTGGCTGTTCACCAGCCTGAACTCAGTTACTCTAATCCCTCCATCTTCAGTGATGTTCTCAACTCCACATAATAAATACTAACAGCTTACACGTATCTTGGGGTTCTTATGCAAGGGCTCCAAATAGCTTTATGGTTCATATGCACATGGGGCTCACTTTATTCGCCAGCAAAATACAGCCACCGATGAGACAGCAGTTGTTTAGCAACCTACAGTGACAACACACAATAGTTAAGACAGGAAGGGAAGATAAATACCATATCCATTTGAAACTCCAGGAGGGAATTGGAGTTGGCAGAATATAAGTACTCATGCTGAATTTTTGCCAGAATGCTCCAAATAGCATTCCTATGCTTACAGAAAGAGCTATAGGATTTAAAATACCTAACCCATCCCTGGGGGTTTATTTACAACTCATGTAAATGGCATGGGCGTTTTAGGATGCCAGTGATGCTCTTCACTGGAGAAAGGTGAGTCACTTAAGTAAGGAACTGTACAGGATTACTCTAAAGCCTTTCCTCAGACATTCTGAGGAAGGAAAAATCAGATTATTTTATATAAGCAACTATCTATTAGCTATCAAATTAAATGATATTTATATCTTTTAGACAGATTCACCCTTCAGCTATGGCTATCTCCACCCTGAAAAGACACCAGGCCAATTGTGGCATTTTTTCAGCGGTGCCACAAACTCTTTATCTCCTAACACTAAAAGCCTTAATGTGGTGGGGAAATAAAGAGATGAGAGGGGAGGGGAACACATTCCTTCTTCTTCAGAGCATGGTGGCTGAGGGAGCCAGTCTGGGAGAGACTCTGGATGAGGATGCTGCATTACCCTTGTGTGATCCAGGGAGCATTGGTGGCATCAATTGGCACTTGTTCACCACATGCCTCTTCCCTATTGGAAAGTTCAGGTGTGACAAAAGCAACAAAGTGAATGGGAACAAACCAGCCTGTCTCAGCTTCAGCTGATGCCTTGGCTGCTGAAGAAAATGCAAGCCCTGTGTGACTTACCCACAGGCCATGTACCAGAGCTGAGCACTAACTGCTGGCCATGACCCTTCCCGGCTATCCTCTGCTATTTAAAGATTTTGTTATAAATGGGTGTTCTGTTCAGTTAATGGAGAGCTTAAAATAAAAAAGTCCCTGGTGATCCTTCAGCAACAGAGATGCTGAGAACCTCAGTTTTAGGTGGCATCCAAAGTTTTCCCCATTTGCTGACTGCCAGGGCACAAGGCAGCTCAAAACTTTTCATGTCTCCCTCTGATGGCTTATTCCACCCCAGGCCAGGGTGGACACAACCACCCTTTCCCAGCACTGCAGAGCCCCCCCATGTTTGTCCTGGGACCATGAGATATATGGGGGAGCAGGAGGGGCAAGCAGCTGCCAGCACAGGTGTCTCACCGACATCCACCAAGCCCCCTCCACTGGGTGTTCGCTACTGAGCTGCTGGAAAGATTTCTCAGCAAAAGAGAAGAAAGGAGGGACAGAAAATTAGGGATGGGATGGACAGTGGGGTACCTCCTGTCTCCCATACAGGCATTTCCACCTGGTGAGGTGATAACCTTCTCCCAGCCTGTCTCACTGGCCTGAGCACCTCCAATGACTCTCAGCCAGGGCATGCTCAGAGCTCAGACATGCAAAGCATTCCTGCTACTCCCGTTCTAGGGATAGGACTTCTCATTTCTACCCTTGTCTTGCAGGGGGATAGCTCTTGAAAAATAATATTAGCTGTCTTTAAGACGAATTTATCCTGCATATTCAGGTCTTAAGTTGCCAGCTTCTCTCCAGCAATCCTGTGAAGCATAGCTGCACTGTTTTTCTCTGTCTAGGTCTTTGCATTTCTAGTGGTTTTGAATTTCACTACACTGCAAAAGGAGCCCCTGCTCTTGTTTCCAGAGATTGCTCTGGTTCTGTCCTCTTCCAGCCACTCCTTCATTTTAAAGGGGCAGGGGAGTGGAGGTTTTTCCACTGTTGTTACAACCTGCATCTTCCCCTCACTCCCTGAGGACAATATTAAATACCGATATCGGCTCATGAGCCTCCTGCCCCTGTACACAATGTTCAGTCTGTTCCTTTGACCTGGACTCCTAAGCCATGGCTTACAGAGCATGCACAGAAAACCTACTTTCCTCATCCTTTTCCCAGTGGCTGTACAGGCACAGCTTAGTGTGATCCACCCGCTCCTACCCACTTTATTTTTTGTAGTTCCTAAACTGGTAATGATGCCTAAGGATCAGTTTGTTTTGCGTGATCTGCTTTATATAAGTGTGTTGGCAAATCTTAAACTTTTATCTGGAGCATCCACTTGCTGGAATGTTTCCCATTGGAACAGTTCTCAGTATAAGTTCACAAATACCAGAGATAAATGGGATGGAGGAATAAGCAAGAAAAACTTGTTTATACAGCTATTGAAATCTGTGCCAGGTTAGGGAACATAGAATAGGACAAAACCTTTTCAACTCCATTTTAGTCCATACCAGGGTCACACTATCCTGTTAAATAGCCACATAACAACCTGGAGGATAGGACCCCCAGGTCAAATGGTATTTTGGAGCAGCCCTGGACAGCAAGGCCAGGCTGGGCTCAGATGCCTGAACTCTCTGCAGGGCAGAGGCAAGGGCAGAGGACAGGGTTGAGGGACTGCCAGCCCCCTGCCTGGTTCAGCCTTGGGGACAAGGCATCAAACCTCCCGCAACTCTGCTGCCTTTGCCTCCACACCACGGAACGTCACCTCCCTGGCAGGGCTGGAAGGGTCTCGACAGGAGGTGCCTGTGCTGGCACGTCCAGCACACCCTGCCTGCCTGGGAACCACAGGGGGAAGGGAAACACAAGCTTCTGCAGGCAGTCCAGCAGCACACGGAATGCCACAGGGCAAAGCCGTGCCAGCGGGACCTGGAGGGGGCCCAGGCAGAGAGCCACCCACCCACACTTGAAGGATACCTGCTGTGCCTGCCGAGGAATCGGGCATTTCTCACCGCTCTGATCCTGCCCACATATTTCTCAGTGAGCTCAGGTCTTGCCTCTGGGTACTCAGTGCTATTTAATTTATCCAAAGGGATAAATCATCTTCTACTTTCCAGGCTGGCATGCCACAAGTGCCTCAAACCTGCACACATCAGGGCTTGGCTACACACTGGCTGTAACTACAGCATCCCCTGCTACACCATCCTAATCCCCTCTTATTCCCCTTCTTCCTAAGGTGACAAGCCTAGATGCAAAACTAAACGCAGGAATGAATCCCGGCCAGTCCTTCCTCTTGCCCCTTTTCCTCTAATTCCCTCTAGCCCTCTCCAGATTTTGCCTGGTGCCTCATCACAACTCCCCAGAGGTACCGGGTGCTGCGAGTCACCCCCGAGGCCTCCCGTGTTTGGGAAACACTTGCAACACTGGGAAAGACTTGCAACGAGGGAGGCAGGCTGAGGGGACGGCCGGAGCAGAGAGGGAAGAGCCTCGCTTGCCGCCTGCCGTCAGAAATCTGAACTGAAGAGGAAGATCGCCGTGACCCCGATGCCTCAGCCAGCAAGTCCAGGCCTGGGCTCACTCCACTGTGCAGCCACCAGAACCCCTTCTCTCATCGCTGCACACCTCCCCACTCTGACACGAGGGTGCTCACCTGCATCTTCAAGGCACCACGACAGAGCTGTGACTTCCAGCTGTGCACCACCAGGTATCTGCACAGGAAAACTTCATTACAAACTCCACCTGCCTACCCTCTACAACTTTCCAGATGAGGTGCCTACATTAAGGGAAACAATGTGCATTTTACTTACAAAAAACAACAACCGGTATTTATGGTTTGACTCTAAGCCACAATTCAGTGCCAAAGCTCAGCAAATAAGTAAACAAAGAGCTTATGCTTTTAAGTCTTTGCAAGGCTTCAGGCCACTTTTTCAGCAGAAGCTTTCCTGCTGCAAGGTGTAAGCTTCTCTTCTGGAGGAATAGAAGGCTTCACCAGGAGGAGCTGTCACACCCACACACAACAGTGTAAGGAAGAGAGCAAGCCACACAGGTGCCATTGACTGTAGCTATAAGTTATTTATTCTGCAAAATAGAGGTATCTTCTATGGAGTTGAACACTGGAATCACAGCATTATGAATTGAGTTGTGGAAACATTATGACAGCACACGCACACACACGCAGGCACACACGTGTACACCTACACACGCACACACGCGGCCTCCGTAGGGGCCCGACTCCTGCATGATCCACAAGGAGCCCTCTCTGCACCTTTATTTGCATAAACCTGCAGTGAGGGTTGCATTCAAGACCCCTTCCCCTATTCACAGGGCTTCCCAGGGCTGGTCAGGATTGGGAGCATGGCACAGGCAACACATGTGTAGTGCACAAGAGTCCCCCGCCCAGTGTCCAGCACACCCTGGGTAGGACTTAGCTCCGGGCAGAACGCAGCCCTCAGTGGAACACTCTCACTCTTGCCTCAGTCTTTGCCCACGCAGCTGAGCACAAGGTGTCTGTAGGAGGCAGATGCATGTTAGGACACAGTCAGTGCTCCCTGTTCGCCATGGTCCATGTTCCAAAGCCGGTAAAACTCTGCAAAATCCACGTAGGGCTCCACACGCCCATCCTCATCTGGCTGGAGCGAGTGGGTGGGTCGGGAGCGGAAGAGACCTCCATCTGAACTCGAGCTGCTGCTCTGCGTGTGAGTATTGGTTGACTGCAGTGTCACAGTTGGGCTTTGGCTAAAGGAGGGAAAAAGAGAGAACATAAGCATCTTTATTCTACTCCACCTGATGCATTGCCCAAGAAAAGCACCAGTGTCTTCACAGATCAAGCTATCCTAGCAGACAGGTAAAAAGCAGTCACTTGCTCTATGAGAGCACTGCAAGTGTTGAGAACTCATTGGAACTGACAAACATCAAAGGTATCTGATTCACATTAACTGTAAGGCCTTAAGTACAACCAGCCATTTGAGGAACAGAGAGGAAGCAGAAAAAAACAGGCATGCATGCTGCTGGCCTCCTCATACCCAGAACAGTATGAGCTTTACGGGAAGAGTCTGGCAACAAGGAAAGCTATTCTTGCGTGACCTGTGCTGCAGCCAATGCAGCTCTAGTGCGTCAGCCTCATTGTTTCTGGAGCTACAGAGCACAATACCCACAGCGCTTCTTCACTAAGCACTGTGTACCCACCGCCCTGTGCCAAGGGCTCAACCTAAACCACAGCCACTAACTAGTATGACGCTGCAGAGCGGATCCAAAGAGGACCCAGTTCTAAGCTTTATCCACATTTTTTTTCCTGGGCTCTGCCTGTAAGCAAATCAACTTCAGCAGCGCAGCCTCTCCAAGAGCTTTACAGGTGACCCACATAGTTCCTCTTCCTTATTAAAATGAAGGGCACCCACACTCCCTCTGTGCACAGCGCACAACACACTTGGCACATGAGATCCAAAGAGAAGGGCTGCTCACTGCCAGCATGCCCTCCACAAACAGCAGCAGATGCTGCTCCCAAGGCATCTCGCCAGAGCTTGCTTCAGAGCTGTTGCTTCACTCAATTCCCACTCCTCACACAATCGCTTTCCAGCTAACACATTATGCTGGCTGTCAATACTGTTAGTTGGGGGGGAGCACATTCCAGATAAGGGAATGACTGACAGGTAACTGACAGCTGTCTCTGCTTTTCAACCACTTTACACAGTGTGTGGCACAGGGAAAACTGTGGGTAGCAAGAGAGCAGGACTTTACTTAGTCAGGGTGGGGGTGGCTTCATCCAGAGTTGAGCTGCTGTGGGCACCATTGACCATCTGGCCTTGAGAAGGCATGACAAGAGACAGCGTGACACTTGTCTTGCTTGTGCTTTGGGAGCTGGAATATGGCACAGAGACTGGGTAGACACGGCCTCCTGAGAGGGGAAAAAACAGAAGTTATAAAATGCAGTTCAGACTGAGCAACTGGGGGTGCAGCACAGCAGCAAAAATCCCCAAGAATTTATATCAAAGTGCCTTTGATGCTGTACTGTATCCTGTCAAATTGTCACAGATTCCACATCTTAAAAGCCCATCATCTGTTTAATAAGAAAATTCCTTCTACACCAACTACCTCCTCTTCCAGTGTGAGGTGAATGCTGGATCAGTCAAGAGATCTTATCTTCCTCCCCCCATTTTGTTTCATTATCTCCCCAACACACCTTGTGTTGGTGTCAGCGTGGGCTGGCTCATCTCACCCAGGGGGTACCCAAAATTCCTCACAAGCAGCGTCATGTCTTCGTGACGGGGACAGAACTTGGACCGCTCCCCACCACTGGCAAAAGTGTCACAGTGAATGCGCTTAACCCGGTCCACTACTGCTTGTGCCACAGCATCCAGTGATGTCTGCTTGGCAAACTCTGTGGCTATCATGGCTGCGATTTCCTGAGCAGAGAAGGGGAAAAAAAATATCACCAGAGGAAAGATTTCTAGGAGATTTTGAATGAAACCTTTTCCTGACATCTGATCTAAGAGCTTTTATGATAACTCTTGACTGTGATGCTTACCAGCTGACAATGTGCCTTTGTGCCTTGAGTCATCCCACTCCCTTTAATGGGCTACTCCTAAGGGACAGGCAGCTGCCTAGAAGAACTGGCTTGGCAAAGCAGCTCCTATATTATTAGACTGGAATGGGGTGGCACAGGCATTCAGCCTGGCCTGCACTGACAGGACAGATGAGGAGGACAGCCTGTACTAGAGCAGCTGACACCGCTGGAGTGAGCCTATAGCCACAGGAAGGCTTCCCCTGTAAAGGCTCACCTGGTTGGCCTGCCCAGGCCCATGAGCTGCCTCCAGTGCTTTGTACAGCCCCTCCGACATGAGCACCAAGAATCCTGTCACCCCATCCAGTGAGTGCCCTCCGTGGATTTCAGGCTCTGCTATGATAGGCTTAGATTTAGCAGCACTGGAAAGAGATGGTAATTTAGCACTTAATGGTGACATAGTAGGCGACAAGGGAGTGATCATGAAGAAAAGGGGGGCTTGAAACCCCAAAGTTGACTTTTTCTGACCTGAGCAGTTCAATATCAGTATAGCCGTATTTGACTTTGTAATCTCCAATGCGCCGAGTGCTTTCCTGCCCACGAATAGTTCCCACTTGTTTTATTTTCCCTGCATCCAAGCCTGCCAGATTGAAAACCAAAAATGTTTCATTAACTTTGTGAAACCTGCAGAACTTCCTCTGAGAAAAGAAACATCCACAGCTACACAGAACTGTAAGACAAAACGAGACACCAAAGAATCATCAGGAACATCTAAACATCATCAGAATCATCTTAACACGGAGAAGAGGAATAGCAGTTTGCTGTGTTCCAAGGGACACCTTTTCATTAGTTCCAAGCTGGGAAGGGGAGAGAAGGAGGCAGACACACACAGCCCAACAGGCATACTCTAAATGCAAGAGTTGGCCCTGAGACAAAGTGCACATCCTGCTCCAAAGCTGCCAGCAGCAGCTGGCCTGGGTGCACAGGCATCTGCCGAAAAGGCAGGGGAACACCTGTGCCTCAGCTCTGGACTGTGTGACTGGAGGAGAAGGCAGGAACGAGGAAAACATATGTGAAGGATTCTGCTTTTTCTTCCACCTGTAATTGACCCCTACTCCTAAGCTCCACATGGTAATTTCAGTCACACATTAGACTGCAGAGAGAGCTTGTGGAGTCTCCCTCACTGGAAATATTCAAGAACCTGTACAACATGCTTGGGGATGACCCTCCTTGAGATGGAGCTTGGACCAGACGAGCCACTGTGGTCCCTTCCAACCGTACCCATGTTGTGATCCTGAGAAAAGGAGAACTATCTACAAGAGGCACTGAATTTGCTCAAGTGCTCAAACTGATATGGGCTTCTCCTAAAATAAGAACAATGATCAAACAAGTATTTATTTAAATAAACTTATGAGGCTATATCTCTGGCAGGGGCTGGGAAGTAATCCCACCTTGAAAAAGGTTCTAACAGGAACCATCTGAGTGCTGCTACTATTTGAGGCAGGACTTGGAGCAGATGAGCCACTTACCTGATCTGTTGTGGCAATCCCTCTTTCCTCATTATATATAGAGCTGTCAGCCAGAAAACACTGAGATTTTATCTAGGGATGACTGTTCTCAGTACAAGGTGAAGGCAGGGGTCCAGCTGAAATTCTCCCTTTGAGTCAAACCAAGCCTCACTGCACAGATGGCTCCACACCTACCCCAGCAGTAAGACACAAGTCCTCCATCTGCTGCAGACCACAGCTGACTCATCAACATGGCCTGGCTCATTTGCCAGCTCCTGGCAGGGGGGTACACGCCATCGACAGACACAAACACAAGGAGGCTCACAGGATGCCAGAAGGGTCATGTCTAAATCACAGCAACTCTCCCAGGGCACCGAACAAGCTGTGATGTGCTGGCTGAAGAACCACAAAAGCACAAGACTCTTCCATTCTTCCCCCATGGCAGGGGTGGCACAGGCACCATCATGACAAATGCTATTCCCACTACCTCTTATCTCTGTGCTTCAACCTAGCCCAACAACAACCTCCCTTGGGCCCCCAAACCAGCTTGTGCACACTGTCTTGTTCCACAGGATCTTCCTTCTGCTGGGACTGTAGGCAGGAGCGCCAGTGCTGCACCAAGTTAAGGTTGGTGCATTTAACAGATCCCTGTTCTCCTGTGGACTGCAGCTAAATTCTGCATTTTTAGCAGTAAAAACACAGTCAAAAAGTCTCTTTCCCTGGATCCTTGTATCCAGTCTTCTGTTTCACAGCACATATCCTTAGTGCAGGAGTAGGAGTAAAAGTGGGAATGAAAGAGAAATAGAATAAAACAAGACCTAGCAGCAGAAATTACCACATCAACAGCCTCACGCGATAAGAATGTATCTGCCAGGTGAATCTAATGAAGAATGCCACCTTAAGTCTACTAAATAAAAGTACAGGACCCAAGTATCTCAGTAAGAAGAATTTGGTACTAGAAATCACACAAGTGGTCTGGGATAGCTCTAGACAAAGAAAGAAAACATGTCAAACACTGTAAAGGAAAAGGGAAATTGCCTAAGGCAAAATGTCAGCATTAAGAGTTCAATAGTTACTGATGTGAGAGAAGTAAATGCCAGTACTTGGCCTGGCTCTGTCTGAAGTGAAGCTGCTTGTTTTCAGCAGCAGCTTGTACAAAGGCATACTGAAATGTACCATCCTGAGGATGAGGCATCACACAGAACTTAAAGCAGCATAACTGTGGTTTGCCTCCACAGGAGCCGTCATACATTGTCCGCTTCACTTCTACCCTCTGGCTCTGTGCTTCCACTCCTGCCTTCCCATCGACTACAGCAACAGCTGGAGGGCAAATCAATGCCAGTTTGGCAGCTGGACATAAAACTAACACTCAAAACTTGAAACAAAAGTGTAGTTTTCTGCTCAGTCAGTAGATGAGCTTACTCACTCCATAGCCCCAGAATGGCTAGAAAGACACAAAAAGAAGGCACTGAACTTGTCATCTGAAAACACAGTAAGCTTCTTTTTGTGGTTATTTATTGTTCCTGTGGCTTGAGTCATTCTTGGTGCCCCAGATAAACAGTCATGCGATGTTCTCAGCTAAGAACACAAAACCCAAATACTCACCCAGCTGAGAGAAGCGAAAAAGTTCATCCTCATTCTCTGTCGTATGGTCCACGTTGAGCTGAGTCACCTGCAGCCCATCCACCGTGGACTTGCATAGCAGTGCCCGGTTGGTACCTGCAGTGGGAGCAGCGAGATGAGGCACCAGATAGCTCTGCCGTTAACAGGGAGAACATATCCAAGGGGAAAAGGAACAGAGAGGGGAATAAAGACAAAAAAAGAGAAAGGCTCATGTACTGTCTCATCATGATCTAAAAAAGCAGCCTTGCTAGCGGCATAGTGGGTCTGCTAGGCAGCTCTCTATCCAGACCTGAGCCGGTACCTCCCAAGAAAGTTCTCTAATTCTCTGTGAACCTGCACTACTCCTCTCAATTCGTTTTCCCTCTAATCTTTGGCCATACACACCACATCAGTCAACATCTGCCAGGATGGAGAGGCAGGCTGATTTCAAGTGCTTGTGTAAGTAGCAAGTGTAGCAGTGTTTGGCCACAGACCAAAGAAACTGTCCCCCACATTCAAATCTCTTTTACTTCCTAGAACCCCTGCCATCCTCAGGAATGCTGAGACTGAGCCACTGACAAAAACCAACTCACCTACATTGGCGATGTAGAGCTTGTTGTTGAGAACGACAGCCACAATAGCCATCGCGCCTCCAGAGATCTCCTGCTCTACAACCTTCAGTCTCTCCACAATTTTCTGGTACTGAGGAGGGAGCTGGTGGTGAGGGACACCCTGGAAGCCAAAATGAGGGAGAAGCTTAAACACACAGTCCACAACACAGAAATCACAGCTAGAATAAAAATTCTGTAGGAAGGGGACTCATCTTGACACACTTTGTGTCACGCCTGTAGAAGACATATAATGTTTTTGTTCAATCCTAGTGAATGACACAACTTTGATATGGTTCTGGAGAGGACTGTCCAGTATACCTGAAGAACAGAGCCCTTATCTGCCCAGATGCCATGCAGATTTGAGGCCTTGCCTCTTATCCGCATGGCTTTGTCATGGAAGAGCCACAGGTACAGGCTGAACTCCTCTCTGTGATACACTCAGTTCCTTATTCAGATAACCGGTCATAGGTCTAAGCAGTGCCAGTATGAACAGTGGGAATTCTGGCACTTGCTTCACTTCATGCAAGCTTCCAGAAAAGAACCACGGAGAAGTAACTCACTTACAGCCTCCCTTGGATCAAACTGACTAATATGCCCAAACCTCAGCCAGCAATTGGGAAGGTGGGACCTCCATCAGGCTCTGCTTTTAAGGTTACATTACCTCTGGTAGCTGAGACTGCAGGCTGGCCTTCTCTGCCAAGGCATCATCAATGGACTCCAGGAAACTTCTTTCCACCACATCAAAAGCCTAAAAAGAGGCCATAAAGAGAAAGTAAACTTTTATCCAATGCTTACAGACCTTTGGGGCTACCCATCCTCACCTCTCTAAGACCAGCTTGTAAGAGTGGATGATCACTGTACATACAGACATTGAAGGATCACTAGAGCACATCGAAACACAATCATTGCAGCACAACTAGTTAACAGCTTGTAAAAACAATCTGCAACAACTCAAAACAGAAGACAACACCATAAAATTTTCATCCACAGCAATGTCAAAGACCTATCTGATCTTGTGTATTGATCCTGTCACTCAAGAAAGCGCACTCACAAATCCATCTCCCCACACATTAACTTCTCCCCTTCACTCACTCTCATCTCCTTCACAGGCTGACTTGTTCCCACATGTCCAGTGAAGACTGGCTGCAGCTTTCTGGAGAGCTCTCAGCACTGTGCTGACGGAGCCAGGGGACAGATGGGTATGAGGCGGGAGTGAAACAAAGCACTATAGATGAGTTCAACTGCAACCACCAGATGTTTCCAGCCCCCACAGAAACCAGATGCTGCTCCCCTGATGGCACAGAGAAGGTGGGTAGTGTGAGAAGCAGGAGCTGCTCCCACTCAAAGCTTCTTTACCTGCAGCAGAACCCGACGCACGTCAGCATCACTATGATCTGCATGGAGCTGGCCCAGCAGCAACTCTGCAGAGAGCCTCTGACCGACAAAGTTGGTGACTCGGTTGCCATCATAACCATTGAAGACACCATAGAGGTAGCAGTTGTTCTCACTCCTGCCAAGAGGGCAAAAGCAAAGAGGTCACAGATGTCTGTAAGACACAGATACGAGTAGCAAATTCCTGTAGACACCTCTTGCATGCTCAGGCCCCACCCTCTTCTTCCAAGTCCTGCGGAACAAACGAAATACCTCTTTTACCTGCTCTCATGCCAGCAGGAGTTGGTGTCCCAGGTGTAATGCACTTACCTGAATTTTAACCAGTTATCTTCCAAGGGATGACCCTCCGTTCCCTTGCCATCTGCACTGTAGGAACGGTTTGGAGCTGAGCCCACCCCAGAGAGATGGCAGGATGGTAAGTCATCTGTCCAACTGGGCTGCTGTTCCTGGCAGACAAGAAGAGAAAAGATACCATGTAAACTCCAAGCAGCATGAAGTGAGGATTGTGGTCCAGTACAGATTACCAGTCCACTCCCAGCCTCTTCCCAACCCTTCTCCCTTTGCTAACTAATAGTACAGCATGTAACTCCCTATTTCCCTGCTGCAGAACAGGATCACTTACCATGTCCCCTCCCTCTAAAGCTGAGCTCTGGCTGCACTTCAGCTCTTGCTAACAAGAAGCCAGAAGCAAAATTTGCATGCAAGTTTTGCCCTCCATACAGCAGAGCACTAGCTTAGCTATTTCTATGGTAAATCAGACCCTCACGCACCCTTGGCACGGGAGTACAGGGAAAGCTCTGGATTCTCCCAGGACTACTCACCCAGGACAAGGGACTGGGGCCTGCTGCAGCAGCCAGCAATTAGAGACATCCCTGGGGCCGCCATCTCCCTCTCGGCCTGCAGACGCCAACTGCCCCCTCTCACAGCGGGGCACCCCGAAGCCCGCAGCACTGGCACGGCTCCGCAGCCACCTGTCGACCACCGTGCGCTGCAGAGCGGCCGGTCAGCCCAAGGTGCGGATCGCTGACCACGCAGGGACCCCCGCAGGCCGAGACCCCCTGCCCTGAGGCGGCACAGGGGGCGAGAGAGCAGCAACCCAGCGTCCCACTGCGGGGGGACCTCCCCCTTCCCACACGGCAGCGCGGGGGGCGGGTGAGGAGGAGGCCCGGGGACTCCCTCGCACCCACCTGGGGGGTGCGTGTGCACGGAGGGGGGGAAGATGCCACTCACACTCTGCAGCAGACTCCTCCTCTGCGCCGCCATCTTGGAGCGGGAGCGGCCGCCTCCTGCCCGCCCTCCGCCGCCACAGCTCGGGCCCGCTCAGGCCCCGCCCCCGCGTGAGGCGGTGCCGCAGCTCGGGCCCGAGGGAAAGCTCACGGAGCTGGCGTGCTTGGAAATTTACCTGTCGGTACACCTTCCTTCTGGTATCGGCAGAGTGCAGGCATCTCCGTTGCTTACTTCTGGCCTTCAAGTGTGTGAGAAAGAAGCACTTGTTGGCCGCCACTGCCAGCGTGTGTGTGTGGAGGAGGAGGAAAGAGGGGCAAGGTTCAGAGGGATCATCAAGGTTGGCAGAGACGTTCGAGATCGTCCAGTCCAACTGTCCGCCTAGCACTGCCACTGTAAGCCCTAAGCCACGTCACCCAGCGGCAGATCCACATGCCTCTTAAACACCCCCAGGGATGCTGATCCCACCACCTCCGTGGGCAACCTATTCTAATGCCTGACCACCATAACTGTGGGAAAAAAAATTCTAGTATCTAATCTGAATCTCTCCTGTCACAGCTTAAGGTAATTTCCTCTAGTTCTCTGCAGGCACAGTAGAAGAGACTGGTCCCGACCTCACTACAACCTCTTTTCATGTATTGTAGAGAGCGATGAGATCCCCCCCTGAGCCTCCCCTTTAGACTAAACAAACCCAGCTCCCTCAGCTGTTCTACATAGGACATGTTTTCTAGATCTTTCACAAGCCTCGCTGCCCTTTGCTGGACCTGTTCCAGCATCTCAATGTCGTTTTTTAAAGTGAGGGGCCCAAAACTGAACACAGCCCTTGAGGCGCAGTCGATACTGTGAATACTGGATCCCATGAAATGGGGTCACCCTGGGTGCCAGAGAGCCCTGAGGTAGCCTGGTGTTGAAAATGGTTTTCTTAGTGCATCATGTTCCAAGCAACCTCTAGGGAAGTCTCAGCCCAGGTACCAGCTCTCAGCTGCATCCTGTTCCATAGACGCCACATCCATGGCATCCATGTGTTGCAGCTTGGAGTCTGTCTCCAGCCCTTTCCCTCTCTCTTTTGCAGGCCATAATGAGGATGTAGTTGGACCATGCTCTCAGGGCAGCAGTAGGAAGGTGTCTAGAAGAGATGACAAATGGTTCTCAATACTCACCGCAGTTTGGAGTAGTTCTTGGTAGTCTTGAGTCAGGCACAACAGTATAATCTGTTGCATGCCTGCCTGAGCAATACAGACAAAATCAGAGATCACTGATTTTGCTCTTACTTAAGATCCTTTCTCTGCAGACATAGGCTGTTTCCATTGAATCAGCTCAGCTGGGGGAGGAGGGAAGACACAAGGTTCAATCTCACTGCTTTCTCAATATTGTAAGTCAGCAGAAGAGCCCTCCAGGAGCGTGAGTGGCATATCTTAATGTGAGTGATGGCCAGCAGTCAGGCTGTGGCAGCGGTGGCTCGGGGAAGAGCCCTGTGTGTTTCCCTGTGTGCATTCTGCTGCAGGGGCTCCAGCATGAGAGACGTGCAGTTTCAGTCATGGGTAGCAGCGCAGTCGTGGTGAGGGTGGGAGTGTTAAATAGTCTTGACTTCCAGTAGTGGCTTGATATGTTTATAATGACATCTTTCTGGCAGATATATTAGATTCAGATGCACTTCAGAAATAATTGCCAATTAATTAACCTCATTCTATGGAATGATGGCTTTTGCTGCAGGGGTTTCTGCCAGATGATTCCAGCTTCCTTTCCTGTAAATCCTTTGTCTACTGTGTTGTTACATCTCCAAAATATATAAAGATTACAGATTCTTCCCTTTCATGCAAGGCTCACAAATATACAGCATTCAAGCAGAGTTAGGTACACAGGCAGAATTACTTTTTTTCAAAGCTTATATTGTGCAAAGAGAGAAGAAAATGCTACATTTAGAACCTGGGTCTACAAACAAGCTTCCTCAGGTTTAGTCTTCTGTTTAAGCTTGGTCTCAGTGATGTCATTCAGAGTATTCCTGTGGGTAAAGCTGTGAATAGGTACAAATAATTATAGGAACAGGTCTAAGTCTGTATTAGAAGTAAGACAGACAGATTTAGTACTGACAAAGATTTGTTTTCTTGCCAGTATCAAAAAAAGAATTCCCGGTGCTGCAGAAAAACGCATAGCACAGCATTGTCCGTGTCATTAAAAAGCTGCGGGCAAGTGTCTTTGCTTTAAAACAGGATGACACTTTTTCAGCATTGCAGCAGCAGCTTATGGTTATTTAATGCCATTGAAGGTTGCAGTCATGCACCTTGATGAGCACAGACTCTGTCCTTGCTCAGAGTGACACTGAAATCTGCAAGGCTTTGTGTGTGCCCAGAGACTGTCAGCGTGCAATGCATCACAGGACTGGGAATTCAGGAGTCATTTCTGTCTTCTTTTACCCCTAAGTGAGTCCTTTTGAGACTAACAAGAGCAGAGTCTGTGTGAGAGTGTGATAAGGCAGAATGTGTAGTCAGTGAGAGAGCAAAACAATTTTTCTAAAGATACAAGATAGAAAATCTGCCATTTTCCTTGTTTGTACAATGGCTTGTCACCTCTTGCAGTTCAAAATGTGCCCTGTTCCTAATGTATATATCTGGCTTCAGCTTGTAGTCACTAATCTTTGTCATTTGGGTTTATTTTTTTTTCTGCCAGTTTGCACTGGAATGCAGACCTGGTGCAAAGCATTTTTTTCTTGGTGAAAATACTTGTGCCAGATTCTGCCTGGATACTCCTGTGGTTCTGTCACTGAGCTTCCGCCCTAACCTTGAGTGAGTCAATTAACTATTTGACCTGAAAAAAAAGTGACTGTAGGATTTAGCAAATGAGGCCATTGCAGCATTAAATGCATGTTTGTCCAGCAATTCACAGTCCTCCAAACAAAAGTGTTACAGGAGCTGCTGAGCTGCTCCATCAATGTCTGCTCACTGAAAGCTTTATGCAGCACTTGGAAGATTAAATACGGCACCAACTGAGTTTCTGTTGGCTGTATTGATCAAGCTCATTTTAACCTTTATTTATGCTTCTTATTTTCTGCAAATCCTCTCAGAAATTGATGTGCTGTATTCCCATGGAGCCAAGATCTCCCCAGGAATGCAGGATACTGGTCACTGGACCTCACCAGCCATGTACAAGTAAATGTATTATATGATTCAGTGGCTACCAGACATACAACTCCCCCTCTCATGTTAAATTCCCACATTTCTCGTGCCCCTCTCTCTCTCTTTTTGTAATTATTCTCCCATTTTCTCTGTCCCCAGTGCTAGGGATTATACACACAATATTCCTGGTGCCAAGCTGTACTGCTGCCTTCCTGTTTTTATTGAAGTTTTCTCTGCAGGAAATGAAGAAGTGTGGTCATTACTCGGCTGTTGGATGAAAGATGAACAGCATGACTGAGCAACATGCCATGGGGAGCATGGAGCCTGGGGCGGCCCCAGCACAATGCTCTTGTAGGCACTCAGGAACCAGGAAGCATTTACTGGATTGCTAGCAGAAGCCATCACATCATTTAGTTTCTCTCTACTGATTGCATGTGAGATGTGTTTACAGGGATTTTTTTTCTGTTTTTTTGATGATAATGGAGGCTGGGGCTGGAAAGGAAAGCCATGATTTTTCGCAAAGCTTGCAGGAGGTGACATGGAAAATAGCAAGGGTCTCTCTGACAGACCCAGCTTTCCACACTTGTTCTGCTCCTACAGCAAACAGAAAAGGGTGGTGGGGGCTGGCATTGTGAGGCCTCACACAAGCTCCACTCTGAGGTCACCTCATCTACCTTTACCAACCTCAGCCTGATGCTCCCCATAGGTACAGGTGCCCTAATGCTCCTCACTTCTTTGCAGGCCACTGTCTCGAGGCATGCTGGAAGGGCAGAGAAATAAGATGGGGCAATAGAAAGAACAAGGATTAAGGAAGGAAAGCTGGAAACAACAGATTCCTTCCCCCAGCACCCTCTGAGAGTTGGAGAGCCAATGTAGAGAGCTACTGCCAGAGAAAGGGGGAATGATGAGTGTGTGCTGATCCCCACAAGAGAGTCAAATACCACTGCAAAACAGAGTTTGTACAGTTTTAGGCCTGCTGGATTTCTGAGAGAGGGAAATGGGTTGTTTCATATAATTTTATTGAATTCCTTGATACACTAAACAAAGTTTCATCTCCTTGAGTCCTGGGATTATGTGAACTTTAAAAAAAAAAGAAAACAACTTTATAACAGAATTGTATCTAGATGTCATGGCTGCAGGGAGAAGCTTCAAAACATGACTCATAAGCATGTGAAATACCAGAAAACAAAATTAAAGAGATTTCAAATGATCAGAAAACACAAACAAACTAGTGATGTTGGAGTCTTATTCATCTGAAATGATTGCTTTTGGCAACATTTTGTCTCAACAGTTTTTAACTCCACCTGTTGCCAACACAGCATTTGCTTTTCTGTGGGCTTGGTATCTCCACAACATATCCACCCCAAAAGCAGTGACTGTAGGAAGGGTCTTTGTCCAAACAAAGATTAATCATGAAACAGATGGGTCAGTCCACCAACACTTTTGCATATAATCTGATGTTCAGCTGTGGTGTGTGCTCAGTAGTGTCCCCAAGAGGGGAGACAGTTTGCTAGAGCCTGTTCACCATCATGTGCCTCTTCTTACGGTCCTCAAACCCCACAAGGGTTGGAAATACTCAGGTACTCGGGCGACAGACTCATTAAAAGAGGATGAGAAGGAAGCTTTAGCTAGGCATCAGCACAGGACAGGATTTTGAATTTCATTTTTATTACAGAGCCTGTTGAAACAAGATCCTTTTTAGTGGTGGACTACCAATCACTGACAGCCACTGTGGGCAGTGTCCTGAGAGCTCGTTGGCCAGGATCTGATTATGTTTTGAAAACCTGCAGTACATGGGACACCCGAGCAATGGTCACACATAGATGAATAGAGAGAAAGACACATCAAAGGACGAAACAGATCTGCTTCCCTGGGTGTGGCAATACAGGTGTTTATTTTCAGATAGGTTTGTGTCCTGTATTTCTCTAAGTCCCCCATCCACATCTCCTATTGCCACATCCTTTTCACAGTGAGAGTCCACTTCTAACATGGCATGTCAAGTTCCTCAGGTTTTCCTACTGATTAGGTGAGAGACACTTGATGGTGTGTGTGATTTGAAACTTAGACCAAGTAAAACAAGTCACCATTAGCTTCCACTGAAACATCTCAATAAGGGCAGTTCTTTAGGTTTCTTTCCTCCATTCAAGCCACTGATTGTCACTAAACTTGCCAGCTTGGCCATACAGGAGCACAGGAGTCAATGCTCTTGTAGCAAACCAAGCTAAAAAAGCCATCCCTCCCCAAAGAAGAAAATCCAGACCATTTTTTTTCCATATAGTATGGTTATTTTGAACGTCATAACTTTATTGAGACACCAGTAGTTACCACCTTCACTTTGTTAACCACAAATATATAGGACATTGTAAACACAGGTGCCGAGGTGGCGGGGTTCACTGTAGTTGAATTTTGGAATGGACAGGGGCAGGAGGAGGGGGAGGAGGGGTGAAGGGACACTCGGGCTTAGACAAGACCACTCAGAGGATCCTGTATGCGGCAGGCCATCCATGAGTCATCGTATATACGTATATATGTATAGCTTTATATTATACATCTTTTTAAATATATATATATAATATATATACTATACACAGGCAGTAATGTGGCAAGGGAAGGGAAAGGGCAGCCCAGGTGGTGTTACGAATGCCACACAGGCAGCAGGGAGATGTCTGGATGGATTGAACATGCTGCGTGAGGTGGCCTCACTGGGCTCCTTACCTTGTACCTGCTCTGTGGATGGGAGCTGAGACTCCTGTGAGAACCACCCTGCAATGCTGCCTTCCTGGGTCCTCCCAAGTGCTTGCAAGGGTACAGGGACAAAGACACCTCCTCCCCTGAGGGAACTGCCAGGAATAACGCAGAGAGGAAGGGTGTGTGATGAGGTGATGAACAGGGTGATGGGGATATGGGTGAGCCAGGGACGGGGACACATCAGGAGGCTGAATCCACAGACAGAACTGGGGCAAGGTTTCATCATCCCTTTGCCCTTCTCAGCCTCTGCTTCCACAAAACAGTCCTTTACTTGGGGGCTTCATAAGATAAGAAGACATCAAGGGGCCATTGCTCCCAACAGGGGATGCATAATCCTCTGTAATCTGAACAAATGGCAGAGGGGGAAGAAAGCCGCCTTATCATTTCACTTATACAGCCTCCTCTTGATCTCCTAATCTCTAAAGTGGGGCTGATCTCACCCACACTTAAAATGCAAAACAGACATGTTCCAGTCAGCTGCTCAGGTTTCACCTATGATCACCAGAAATAGGCAGCACCTTATCAGAAGCACCTAAGATAAGATAACCAGCCCTTTAGGTAGGTCTGTATGTCTCATCAGCTGCAGAACCAGTCAAATGCCACTGGAAATTGCATTTTGCATTTTAAAGGGCTACGTGTAAACAAGCAAAATCCCACTCCCAGGTCTGTCACCATGAACCCTCTGCTGCAAAGGCTGAAAGCATGTGAACCCAAGCAGAGTATGTTTTCTCTCAGGAGCAAAAGCAAGAAGTTGTCCAAGTATCTACTCTTGTAGTGTCCCCTGTCACATCAATGCTTTTCTTATGACACAAAACAATAAGAACAACAGAGAGATGGGAAGTAACTCAAGATGAAGCCACCTGGCTCATGTCTCACTGAAGTGCTGGTTCTGAGGGGGAGGCTCATTCCTGCCTCAAGCTCCCCTGAGCCCATCAGCTGGTTATAGGAGGGAAGCACGCCAAAGAGGATAAAGAAAAGCTTGTTCATTTAGTCAGCCCCAAATGGTGTTTAGTCACCTACGTAACCCTGATGGGGAAAGGGCATGCAAGATGCTCCTGCACCACACCCCAAAACAGAGTGCCAGGTAGGTCCCCCACATTCTGTCTATACCTCTCCTTATGTGCCTGGTCATTCATGGAGGAGGGACCTCCCAAAAGGTACAACACATTTTTGTGCCAAGGGCTGGTTATTTATAGCCTCCTCCTCCTCCTCTTGGTTCCCTCCCCACACCCCAAATGAAAGCATGAAGGATGACACAGATGAGTCTGGGTGAGTACAACTAATTTCTCTCCTCCTCCTCCACCTCGTCATTCATTTGTTCTTCTCCCCTGGTGGGAGAGAGACAGGAGGGTGCTCCCCCCACATCCAGTCACAACAAACCTCTCTCAATAAAGTAAACCTCTCCCAAGCCTAAATATTAGGCTGAATCCACAGAAAATGAAGCTCGAGGGGCTTCCTTCCAAAAAGCACCCCTCCTATTTACAGTATTGCATTCACTCATTGCCACAGAGCAAGGGATGTGTGCCTGTGCCCAGTTGTTCCTGCTGAATCCTTAGGGCTACGTGATCCCCTGCTCCTGTCCTCACCAGTGGGCAACCACAAGCAAGGCAGGGCAAGCCTGGGGAGGACAAGCCATAGGGACAACCACTAGGAGCAAAAATGTGCTGGTAGGAACAGGGAGAAACAGTGCCTGTATACAGTGGAGAACACTGCTCCACTTCCCTCTGGGGGCCTACTACTCTACAGTTTCTACCCCTTCCCTACCTTTGTGGGGCACTGGGAGGAGGGAAGGACTGGTAACCTTAGTGCCCTCCAGATGAGATGTTCACACAGCCACAGGCCAGACCTGTGTCCCATTCTCCCCACTCCTAAGGGTGCTATGAGGAATAGGCTGCATGTGCAGTGCGGGCACCTATGTATTTTGAATGTGCTCCTGATCTCTGCTACTAGGATCAAGCAGGGTGGCTGCCTGGGAGATGGAGCTCCTCACTGCTGCAAGGTAAACCCTGCTTCTTGTGCTCTGAGAGATGTCTGTGCCCAGGAGAATTGTCTAGGTAGCTATTGCTGAATTATTTCCGTTTAGGGGAAATCTGGGAATTTGTCTTCATGCACAGACCCAGCTTCTAACCTGGAACAGAGAGTGGGCTTCCACAACTGTGTCTTTACCTGGAGCAAAATCATGAGGAGTGTGGAATGATACCCATTTGAGCTCTATCTAAGAGTCACTGCTGCCACCTAGGCGAGGCTTTAAAGTCAGCCAGGATCTGAGATGCTGCAGAGGAGCACTAAGGTATGGTCTATGCCAAGTACAAAAAGACCAGTTTTCAGACAACTCAGTCTGGCCCCAGCCAATTTGCTGCACACCAAGACCTGCTCCCTAACTGAGTGGGAGGCAAAGTGCAGCCATGCAGGGCAAGAACCTTCCCAGCTTGGCTGCACCCCTGTGCAAGAGCCAGACACATGCTGGCCATCTCAGCAGCAGTATTTCTTTCTAAGTGGGGTCCTGCTCCATTACTGCATGCTACAAAGATGGTGTCATCAAGAGTCTTTGCACTATTATAAAGGAACATAGGAACAGAGGAAGGTTCAGCAGGACCTGAGGAGTGAAACTGTCTTTCTTCTCCTCCTGCCCTGGGTGAAATGACAAAGCTCCCCTCTCCCCCTCAAACCAGCCCAGCTGGGGTTGAAAGCTCTCAGGGCTCTCTAGAAGCCCACCTCCTCCATCCTTCTTCCCACAGGCACTGTATCTGGGCCCAGGGACTGGCCATGGCCCCCCTCCTGACTTATCAAACACTGGTCTGAGAAGAGCAGTGACTAGCAGGATGTACAGGCGGGGGGAACCACCTCCACCTCAACCCAAGGGGGCTGAGGAAGGAATGAATCTCAGGGCACTGCCCCTCTGCTCTGCTCAGTCTCTTGCTGAGAGACTAACCTACAGACGTACAGTGATTTCTGATTGTACCTGCAAATCTTCCTTTTTCCCTTCCCATTTTCTCTGCTTGTGCTCCCCTCCTCCCCATACCATTTCTCCCAAACCCCTTAAAAATAAAGCACCCCTCCCTCACTAGCATGTGGCAGGGAAAAGCCCCCCTCTCTTTACATGGAGGACACCATTCCTTCTGTCCTCCAGGCCCCTTCTCACACTCTTGTATGCTGATTCCAACACCATTCCCCTCCCTGAGCCACCAGGTGCTCCAGACCAATTTGGATGCTCCCACATCTACTCCAGCCTTCAGCAATGCAATCTCTTCTAAGAAGGACCCCAGTCCCTCTCATTTCTTCTGTTCTGCCTCCAACACCCTTTCCCCTGCCCTGCCGGTGCCTCCTGCTCACAAGACAGACTCCACCCTCTGCAGCAAGGCAGGAGGGAGAGGAGGAAAGGGGGGACCTTCCTATCAAAATGCAGATTTTGGAAAAATTTGGTTCTGGCCGGTAGCTTGGTGGGAGAGGAGAAGGAAGAGGTGATTGGGAAACCTTTTTTCCTTTTTTTTTTTCCTTTTTTAAAAATAATAAATAAAAACAGATGACCCAGAAGGCTGGAGCATAGCTGAGAGCCACCTCTTGTACCACTATGCACGTGTCTTGTTTGTGCCTCGGCTTTCTGCCGGCAGTGGGAACGGGGGCAGAAGGGAAAGGGGAAGGGAAAGGGGCATCGGTGGCTCAGTAGTTCTGCGTTTGGTACCCCTGTGTCTCGGTGTCGAAAGCATCTGCTGGAGGGGGCTGCTGGTACGTCCCCACCGCATCTGTAGCATCCTCCTCATTCGTGTAGGGAGCGTAAGGCATGCCGGAGTCCTGGCTTGGGTCCATGTAGTCCTGGGAGAAGAGGGCCGAATCGGCACCCAGCTGGAAACGCTGATACGCCAGGAATGCCTGGCCCACCTTTAAGGGAGGAGGTGAAGGGAAGAGATGGGAAGCAGAGAGGGGAGGGAAGAGGAAAAAGAGGGGGAACGTACCGAAAAAGAGAAACAAACAAAAGTGGGGTTAGTAGTGGTTACGGATTAGTGTGCGAGGCCCGCCTGGCAGGTCACCGGTGAAACGCCACACAAGCATGGAAGTCCACACCGTCCACATAAAGCATGAGCCCACAAGGAGAGAGGAGGACTGGGCAGGTATGGCTGCAGGTCCAGCTGGCTGTGTGCAGCCTGCCAAAGCTCCCTGCTCTCTCTGGGATGTTCAGGGCACCTCCTGTCTGGTGGTGGGGTTTCACCAACATCATGCGGGTCCCGGAGGCTCAGCTGGCATGAGGTTATCTCAGTCAGCCCCTCCTGGCTGTGGGAAGGCAATTTGCCTCGGCAACGCCAGAGGGCTTGGCTGCTGGGCTGCGTGTACAAGGCCATTTGGCTTGTAAAGGCCAGTAAGGAGAGCAGGATTTGACAAGTACTGAGGTAGAGGTCACCCCCTGAAATCCCTTCACCAGTCAACATCCATAAGGTGTAGCACGGACCTTGGGAAGGGGCAGCAGGAAGCAAGGGAGTTCCTTCTCAGACCAGGGGACAGCTAGCAAGCAAACTGCTGGCTCCGGCCTCAGGCACTGCAGGCAGGGCACCTTTTGGTGGACTGGGGGAGCCTGGGCACAGGGCTCACCAGGCATGTCTCATTGTCCCAGAGCACCCCTGAGAGAGGTGAGCAGTCTAGCAGGTGATGGGGAGAGGTTTTTGGGGAATGAGGTCTGGGAAGAAATGGAAGAGATAAAACGGTGGGGACAGAAGGCATCTTCTGGCTGAAGTATTAGGTCTGAGCAGTCATCAAAAAAAGGCACAGTGGTATTACACAGTATTAGTTAGGGTATGGGTGAGGGAGAGAAGGGAGCAGAAGAGGAGAAGAAATTGCCAGTTCCAACTCTCCAGAGGGAGATTCCCTGTTCAGTGGACAACCCCACTCCAATTCAATGCCCCGTATCTCCCCATCTCATGCTCTGCAGTGACCACAAACTCACAGTCACGGCATTGGAACCAGCTTTGCTCAGTGACCTCCTCCAGCTGCATCCCTTCACCCCTTCCCCCAAATTCTCCCATCAGCAAGGGGCACTAAGGCAGCAAGGATGGGGAGTTAGGAAATAGGGTATTGTATTCCTCCTGAAAATTAATGTCTCTGAGTCTCCGGAAAGCCAGAAATACGAGGAAGCCCTGTGAGGAGAGAGGGTGTGGGAAGGAGAATCAGTAAGGTAGAGCAAACCAGAGTGTTTGACTGAAATAAAAACAAACCCCAAGGAACCAGGCGAAGAGGATTCCTGTTTAGCCACTTGCAAGCCACTTGTTGTGCATGGGAGAGGATCACTGCATGTGATGGCACCTGCAAAAGTGTCCTGAGGGACCCCTTGCAAAAGCCTGACTCCTTGTCACACTTTCTGCTGGAGCTTGCAAAGGGCTTTTGGCAGCACTCAAGTGCAAGCCACAGCTCATGAAGGGATCACACACACTGCTGTCCCTTGATCCCGCCCAGTGTCACCGTGGCAAGGGTGCTGACAGCACAACTCTTTGCAGCCCCCCCTCCTCTCCAACAGCTCTGTGGTCTTACGGTACATTTCCTATCTGCCCCTGCCCAACATCAGGGCCTGCAAGAAGAGGAGAAGATAAAGCCACAAGGGCTTATGCATGAGACAGGGTTAAAATGCTTTCCTGCTTGGCACTATCCTGTCACTTTGGAAAAAAATCACTTGTGCTTGGTGCTTTCAGAGGCAGGAGGAAGTCATCAGGGATATTTATATTGCACACAATAGTTTTTCCAGGAAACTAGCAATAAGGAACTGCTGGGGAAAGGGCAGTCTTAAGACAGCACCATCACCTTCCTAAGAGGTGCCACAGAGATGGCACTCCAGTGGTGGGTGCAGACAGAGTCCAGAAGAACAATGATGACATCTTGCACGATGGGAGCAAAGGTGGGAGGGAGATGGGTGCAACCCCTGCCCTGGAGCTCCCTTCTCTGCTTAGTGTCTGTAAGGTAAAGATGCTGTTGAAGTCCTCTGACACACAGAGAAAATGGTAACAGGTTGTCCGGAGAGGTGGTAGATACCCCATCCCTGGAAACATTCAAAGTAAGATTGAACTGAGCTCTGAGCCACCAGATCTAGGTTAAGATGTCCCTGCTCCTTGCAGAGGGGTTGGACTAGATGGCCTGTAAAAGATGTCCCTTCCAACTCAAATTATTTTATGATTCGATGGCAATGGTGGTTGGGGAGCTGGCTTGCTCCAAGGCCATATTAAAGGTTTGTTGAGAACACTCCTTACTGGGATATAGGATTCTCTTTCCCATTGTGCTTATTAGCGCTCTAAAACATTCTTCCACATAAGTTTTTGAGTCCTGTTTCCCAAGTTTACTTCCCAACCACCTCCTCTCCCACTTTTCCTTCTCAGAATCCATGTGAACTGAGATCCCAGAGGGCATCACTCTTAGCCAGTCACCTTTCACTCCCCATAAGATAATACAGTACAGAGGACATTTGATCCAACATCATGGCTATTGTACTCACCCAGGTAAAGATGGAGAAAAACGAGAACGTGATGGCTGCTCGGGCTGCATCCCCTCCCTCATTCAGTGGGTTGTCTTCTGGTTTTGAAGCTTGCCACTGGTTGGTCAGAAAGCAGAAACCAACAAACCAGAGGAATGCCCAAAAGGCTGGGATGGACCACCACCGTCATGCCAAAGGGAAGGACAAAGAACAAGAAGATATGTGTGAGCATAACATATACATATTTCATTTCTCTGGAAATTTCAGCCCTCTGAGACCCACCACTATGTTGCAGACTGGGCAAAACTGACAGCTCAGCCAGTCTGAGCCCAAGTGAGCTGGCAGGCTCCCTGACAGCAAATTGTCAAGGTGACCAATAGGTATCTGCAGAAAGAACCTCAGGAGAGTTCATTTGCTTGTGTTTGAATTGATCACAGGACTTGCATTTGGCCTTGGGAGGGAGCCTGAAGGGCTTCCAATACTAAAGCAATCATCTGGGCTCTGTGAACAGCCACTGCTTCACAATCCTGTCCTGCAAGGACAAGCAAAGAGCAATTCCTTCCACGCAAAAGAGCTGCAAAAGAGTGGGAAGCAGCTGGATTGCAGTTGCACAGAGACCAGCTTGTGCTCAAGACAGAACAGCTCAGGGACTCACATCAAGGAAAGGTGCTGAAGGATCACTAACGTGCTGTGCCTCCAGGAAAGGGGTGAAGGTAGGAGGTATTCACCGTCTCTGCCAGGCACAGGCAGACACACCTGGCAGTGAGAGAAATGGGTATTCCAAAGCAACAGCAGAACAGGGCACAATCCTTCCCCTTCTCTTGTCAGCTGTACATAGGACTGCTAGGCAAGGGGCTAACTGTGAAAGAACTTGTAAGCCCAAAGTCCTTAGCAAATTCAGGTGCTTCACCTGATCCTGCCCTCACTCCACTCCTGGCCTCTTAGACATACTCCAGGGAGCGCCTGACACTGAACAGTTTGCCTGAATGGCTTGAATAAGCCACTAGGGCCAAACGGCCAGGAAGCTCACCCGAGACTCCAATGTCCGAGAGCACTGCCTTCTTGCGGTCCTTGACGCTGCTGATCTGCGGGAAGTAGGCATCCAGAGCCAGGTAAAGAAGGCAGCTGAGGAAGGCGAGGACACCCACGGTAATGCCATAGTTGCAGGCATTGTGATTGCGGTTGAAAATGCAGTGCTCTTCTAACTCGTCCACGCGGTTCACGTACCCTTCATTGACAATGGAGCCGAACACCACGATGGAGAACACCTGGTGGGGAGGGAGCCAGAGACACATCAGGGCAAGCCCCATCTCTCTAGACCAGCACAAAAGAGCAGAGCTCTGCAGGGATCAGACATCCTTTGCCAGCATCTCTCTGCTCTGCTGAGCTCCTGCCTCGCTGCCTTGCCTGGGCTGTAGCCTCAGGGAATTTACTGGGAATGTGGTCTCGTTTTATTTCTGAGGATTAACTCAAAATAGGACATTTTTAGATTGAACCTTTTTATCCATCTGACCTAAAGCGATGCAAAGCAGTTGCATTCTGGAGTAAGGGTGGCTTCCCACAGACACACAGGGAGGTGACATGAAGTGTAAATTGGGATACAGTTTTGGTGTGGGTGCCTGCATACAATGGCTTCAAGTAGTGGAAATACTCTTAGTCTGTACTTACGCTCCCATTCACTCCTTTCCCTTCAAGAGATTATTTGTTTCTACCATGCATCTGTTCACTGATTTTTATCTATCAAGCTACTACACTCTTTTCCCCATCCACCCTCCCACAATCCACAGCCCTGCTTGCTCTGCAGCTCCATTCTGCTGGGCTTCCATTTTCCCCACTTCCCCACATCACATCCCTCTCTCCACCAGTTTTCCATTAGCCCACTCCATGACACCACCCATCCTTCTGTCCACTCACCAACACTGTCCATGCCAACACCCTCCAACTTTCCCCACAGATTTTAGCGAAAATCCCTACTCCAAGTCCACTTGTCAGGGCCACTGTGAGCCCTCCCTACCTGTCACCACCACTGCTGCTGCATGTTATTTTAAATCAGGCAGAATTAAGGATGAGCCCAGGTAGAAATGCCCTAATCCGCAGTTGCTGGTCTAATCTTTGCTCATGGGCTTAGCCTTTGTCGCCTGCCACAAGGCTGTCCCTCTTTGACACAGCAGGTGCACCAAAGCAGAGAGCTATTTACAGCAGCCCCAGTCCTGCACCTTGCTTCTCAAATAAACAGTTTCCCCTTCCCCACAGAAGAAAGAGGGGAATAGTAAGGCAGCATGTAGAGATTTTTCTTTGTGGGGCATCTGAAGACCCTCAGTAGGAACAGCTGACTGGATGCTGCCTGCAAGAGCCTCAGGGAAATGGGAATGGGACCTCAAGCATGGGATGAAATTACGTATGAAGTGCACTAGGACATCAGCAGGGTACTCTGCCAGCTTGGGAGATGTCTGCACAACAAGACCTGTCACGCTTGGAAACACCAGCCCATCCCCAAGGAGAAGTAGCACCCAAGAAGATGAGGAGGCCAAGTCTCCTGCAGGAAGTGGAGCTAGGTCTGAGTGTTTGCCTGGTCAAGACCCCAGTACCACTTAACCCAACCAAGCACCAGAAGACGACCCAGAAAGCAGAGAAGAATCTTTGTGAGTGCAGGAAAAATTATTGATTAAGGCCAACCCAATGTACTACCTATCATCAGTGGGGTTGTATACCCAAGATCCACAGCACAGACCTCTGCTGCTTGGTCTGTGGCATCAAGAACCAGAGGAAAAACCTTACTCACAATCCCCCAAAAGCTCTTGGGCAGATACTCAACACCAACCACATTTCACCTGCCAAACTCTAACAAATATCCACTGACACCAGAATTATTTTTTCACCTCAAGACTCATAATTGGGTCACACTTGGGTTGCTGAAATTGGGCGTATCACACTAGAGCAAACTAAAAAAAGCTGGAAGTTGGTGTTCCTAAGTGTAGGAACTGTATGGGTTCTCTAAAAATCACAAGAGCTTTTTAAGTTGAGAAGTAAAATAACCGATTTGTCCTCCTCCTCCTTCTTGCAAATCGAGATTGATCGTATTTTGCAGAAATTGCCCATGAAAATTAAATAAGAATCTCTTCTGCTAGAAGCAAAGATTTAGTCCTCAAAATTTCAGCCTGAATGGTTTGGAAAGCAGCAAAATTGCAGACAATTACAGCCAGGCTCTTTCAGTGGGATGTCTCACACACCTTCACAACAGGCTGGGCTGACAGGTCTGCCTAGGGTCACTGGCAACAACACCCCATTCCTCTGACCCAAAGAAGAGCTGACAAACTCCTGAAGTGACATCCCAATGTGAGGCTCTGACCAGCACTGATGTTGACACTTGAAGTACCAACCTCCATATATTGGGCTTACAAAGTGGGTGCCCTGTTTTTTAGCAGCATTAGACAGAAAGCTTATCTTTTCTTTGGAAGATGAGGAACAGCCTCTAAAGTGGCAGTGTCTGGTGTTCAGTTTTGGTTTCGGACTCAAAACTGTTAAAATGTTGATTCCCTGAGTCAGATAAAGCCTTGCAATGAGCTGTATTATGATTCTCTGCTTAATCATTCGGGATGAATGAACTTCTGTAATGGTCTCTCCTCAGAGACACATCTGTGGAGATATATCCTGATACACTCTTAGCTTTGCTCTTAGCTTTGGGTTGCTGCTGGGATGAACAGAACAATTTCTTTTTGCATTTGCTATTCCATACCTTTTTATGCTGGGTCATCATAAAGGCACAGCTCAGAGTCACAAGACTAGAGGAACATCTCCCTCTCCCTAATTTTCAAGCAGAGGTGGCATTCCTAACTTCCTTTCTCCATCTGCAGTCAGCCAAGATGCCAGACTTCTCTCGTATGCAGAGAAACCTGTTTCACAGCCTGGAGGTGCCCACGGTACGATTTACAGGCAAGCATCTGATTTCAGATGATCTTAGGAGTTTTCTGGGGAGATTCCACTAAGCGTGTTCTCACTTGCGAGCAGAATAAGACATCGTGGATGCTTATCTTCTCCGTCCTGAAACAGCCACCCCAAAGTACTCTTTGTCCTTAGGAAAGCTTTCTATGGAGCAAAGCACAGTAGCTTAAGAGAGGTCTCCTTCTCTCCGTGTTTTCTCACCATTGCCATCAGCTCTGATCCATGCTCCACTCCCTGGCACTGCAGAGAGGGCAGAGAGAGGGCATGCTCCCTTTGCCTGTGACCCCCTGATGGCACAGCAAAACGCTGTGAGGACCCACTGTGTGCAGAAGCCTTGAGCTCGGCTGGATTACACTGACTGTGCAAGAATGGGCAGGCTCAAACCAGAGATTCCAGATGGACAGCAAGAGAGGCAATTGCTGCTGCTGCTGTTGACAGGCAACATCGCCTGTTTTATTCCCATGATGTCCGTACCCAGAAACTGTTGTGACAAACAATTTTCAAAAAAAAAAATCATAGTTATGAGAGCTTAGATCTTGCAGCCTTCAGTAGAAACTGTTGCACACTTTGTCCACACAGCTATTCCTTGTCGGTAAGGGAGCAGCTGGGTGGATGCTCACTGACGTGGCAAGTCATCTTAGAAAGAGCAAATATATTTTATTTCCTTGATTGCACAATCCATGCCCTGCAAAGATGATCCAAGCAGCAGGTGCAGTATAAATGACTGCCTAGATTATAAACAAAGCACCAAGTTTTCAAGGATGAAGTGTTTATGTTCCTGTTCCCATCACATCTGCAGCACTTCTAAAGAAATACCAGTGACCAGCAGCACTGCCACAAGCCTCTTACTGCTCTGTGTTACTGTTGCTTGTGTCTTCTCCCCCTCCACTTCGCACTCGCTGCACAAAGCCTTACCTATGGCCACTGGTAAAGTGGCCCAAAATACATACCCAGCTGCAAAGAGGAGGCAAGAAGATGTCAGCAGTCTTCTCCTGACTGAGCACCGAGATGCAGGCAAGGGACTTGTCTGCAGGCTAACAGGAGGCGTGTCCTTCCACTCTGCAGAGGGAGATCACTGGCCACTTTCTTATACTTGGTAACAAAAACCAGCCAGCCATCCCCATCTTTGTGCACTTGAGCTGCCTCATTTCTTCAGCAAGGCTGCTTAAGTCAGTTAATAGACTTGAAGTAACTAGATTTTTAGGTTGGGAGGGATTCTTTAAGCCTCCAATTGGGCAGGTGTGCAGCCTGTCTGGAGGTACACATTCAATAAGCAGTAATATATTTGGCTACACTCAAAAGAGAGCACTTGGAAAAGATCTGAGCAACTCAGTTCTGCTGCTGGGACCCAGCTTTGCTCCACTTCACCTCTCCTTAAACACCATGTCCTTCCACATTGGTTGTTGCAATCATTTTCCTCGATTCCTGTTTTCATCCAAGAGCTTCGAAGACACCAAGTGCAGCCCAGAGCCAGGTGCATTGCAAAGCTGACACAGGCAGAGCAATGTGCCAAAAGATGCAGCAAAATGAACTTAATGCTTAGCACTGCAGGGAGGAGAGAGAGAAGCTGTGAGTTTTCCTCTCCTCGTTTCACAAGGGGCTCATGCTGGCCATTACAGGCATGTAAGGGCTCATTATAATGTGAAAAGTGCAAAACAGGCAGAATTCCACATCCTGCCATAAAATACCTTTTCTTTTTCCTCTTGGTAAACTGAGTGATCTGATTTTGCCAAAGACAAATGTGAGAGATGGGAAGAGAGGCTCTCCAGTCCCTCCCCATTGCAGGCTCAGCCCTGCAGAAAGCCAGGCAAAATCTCCTGAGCATCATGTGAGGCACTTTCCACCATGCTGCCCATCCCCAGCCGTGCATCAGATGCTCCTGAGCATCATGTGATGGATGCAAAGCCTGGCCAGCCTCCGGCAGTGCACTAGGATTTTCCCACACCTTCTCCCAGGACTTTGTCATGCTGCCTTCCTGACTTCATCCCCAAGATCCCCATGATGGCTGTGGTGGGGATGAGGCTGAAGAGGGTTTCTGCTGAGCTGCCTGCTTGGGCTTGCTGCAATGCCCTTCAGTCACAGCCTCTGTCGCACTGCGTGCTGCCTCTCCCTCTTGCACACCCCCTTTTTTATTCTGTTATAGAGAGAAATAGTTTGATGACATAATATTCCTTGTGGGACTTCAAATCAAATCCCCCTCAGGCAGAACGAAGCCATAACCTCTTCCGAGTCTGATCTGGTAATGACCAGGAATAAATCTGTTTTAAAAAAAAGCAAGAGCAGGAGATGGTACAAATGATAAACTGACAGAGATGATCTGGCTTTCATTTTCATTCAGCCACTTGAAAATGGAGTCTCTGAAAAGCTTTGGAGTGCATTGCACAGACATGGAATATTATCATTATTATTATTATTGTCATTAAATCTACTTGTATTTAGTTCATTTTGAAGAAAACATATGCAGCTTTTGAGATGCATGGGACTGGCAGCTTGGAAACAGGCGGCCTCTATTTATTTCCCCCAGCCAGCATCGTGCAAGCAGGAAAACACATCCTGCCCACAGTCTCGACAGTGTCTGAGCCTTGTGCAGGTGCTGGAGGGGGCCGGTCTCTCTGGACCCCATTTCCCTGAACATGGGACAGGGGAAGAGCAGGATTATGCCAGCATCTCCCTCCCAGCTCACCCTCCCTGGCCATCAGCCACATGGCACCAGTTCCTCAGCCAGGGCTGAGCCGGAGCAGGTGACTGAAGGGAGAAAGGCTCCGCATGCCTAATTCCTGCCATGGGATCTGGGACACGCTTTCCTGGCCAGCCAGCTTTTTTTTCACACATGGTTTGGCAGCTGACTGCCTGGCCATTAACCCTTCTGCCTCCCATGAGACCTGTGCTCAGATTTCACACACTTCCCGTGGTTAAACAGCATCTTCTGTCCCACCACTACTGACTGCAACCCTCCATAACACACATCCATGGTAGTATCCAGGTTCTTCTCTGCTTTCTAGATGGTCCCTACATTGCTATGCCACTGGTCAGTGAAGTGACCATCCAAAAGTTGCATCTTTTTCCAAGAGGAAGAGTTCAGTTTTCTTTCTAGCAACACATCTTCCCCTCCCTGGCTTGGCTGTGCCAGCATAGGCAGAGAACCGCACCCCCTGCCACCTGCAGAGCCTGCCCCTCTGACAGCCACACAGTCCTCTCTGCTGCCTTGTTTTGCCACAAATACTGCCTTAGCCATGTCCCATCACCACGCAGCTCCTCTCCTTCTCCCCTGTATGCCTCTCATGTTTTGAAATAGCAGATTACATATGGTTGTCTTATTTTTTGCTTGTGTTTCTGACTGTCTTTGGTCTTTGTGCTACTTCTCAGATTTTTATCTGAGAATGTCATTAATGAGAGATTTGTTTCTGCTCCAAGATCCTTCCTGGAAATGCTATGCTGGAAACAACACAACCTGCTGTATCCAACCTGAATCACTGTGCAACTGTGTGTATCTGTTGATCATCTTCTGACACAGCCTTTCACCCAATCCCAGTGACAGCAAACCCTCAAAAACCCTTTTGAAGCTGACCGAGGCAAAGGCATCCCACAAAGACCTGTCCCTAGGGCTTGACTGACAGCATGTACTTTGAACCACCGTGTTTCTTTCATCTGCACCAGGGTACTTCACAAGCATGCAGCCGGCAAGTGTGGTGGCTGCAGCAAAAATGGGGTGGAGGAGCAGAGGCAGAAAGCACATGTTATGGGCCAGGAACATGGGGAATGTCTCAGCTAAATTAACTTGGGACTGAAAGAACGTGGGAGCCCAGCTGCAGCTGGTTTTAGACTAACAAGGTCTCCAGGCTCTAAGGCTCAGTTTAACCACCATTATAAGCCCACACTGCATATCCTTGGGAAGAGACAAGTGGTGTTGTAAGCCAAGCACAAGTGTGGCAAGCCAGGGACCTGTTGGCAAGGCAGGAGATGGGGCTCTCTGCCATTCTGTGGCTAGTTCCCATCCTCCACCTTTCAGCAGCCAGCCTGTCACCAGGAATGTGGTTCCTGTCCATCACCTGCCTCATCTGCTCAGCTGGAGCTGCTTGCTTGAAGGGGACAGCAATTCCTGTACCAGCTCAAATGTTCTGGATGCTCCTATCAGCCAGAGGACATGGTGGCAACAGCAGCAGGTGATGGAAAAGGAGATGAAGCGCCTCTCCTCACCAAACCTCCCTTCGAAGAGGCAGTGACCTTGGTGTCGGAGGGAGACTTGGCACCTCAATCTGTATGACAAGTTTTAATGGGCTGCTTTGTCTGTGCAGCTCTGGTTGGAAATACTCTTACTCAAGCCCACATCCAAGCAACCTGGGCCTGCTTCCAAAAACAGAGTTACTTTTGCCTTGTTAGGCTTTTACACTGAGCAGCACTTCAGTTTCTCCAGCAAGCAGGTTTCCAAGCAGACAGGAGCACCTGGAACAACCTGTTTTGATTAGCATTTCACTTATTTATGGTGCCAGCATTACATCCAACGCCTGCGGGTTGCAGAGGAGCCACCCAGCTCCCCTGCACCGGCTGTGGAGAGCACTGCTGCACTGCCCTCCGGGTCAGGGCACAGTGGCAATAGGTAGGGATGTACTCACACTCGCCTGCTTTATTTCAAGAACAATCCTGGAGCTGTGCAGCTCCAGCTCAGTCTGGATCACCCAGCTCCACTAGCTCCAGCTGTAGCACCAGTAACTCCAACTTCTGGGCCACCTAAACATTCAAACTTGGCACGGGCACCCCACAGATCCACCACTGATCACCAGGACACACACCAGGCAACCAGGCAACCTTTCTGTAGGGAGACGGTCACTCTGCTGACCTCCAAAGCACCCATGAAACCTGATCTGCCTCACAACACAGTCCTGGTGGACAGATGTTCCAGAATTGCTAAACTCTTTCCGTAGTTTAGCATTCTCCTTGTCAAATTTATCCTATCTCCTCTTCAGCAAGGCACAACATAAATAATCTTCAGTCACCCCATCTGTTCCTGATCCTTCAGTTCTCCCTGGAGATTTGCTGCCACCTCAATTGGGCTGCAAACTCCCTGGGCAGGAGCCAGTTTTGGTGCCTGTTGGTAAAAAGCCATGTGCACCTCTGTGCCATCACGAAGTCTGCTAAAAGGCAGCATGACCTGAGCACAAGGTCACTGCCTGAGGAAGCGATCATGAGAATTTCTGTTCTCGGTGAAAGCTCATCACGTGAAACAGGCCAAAAGGAGCCTCCAGCTTGCCCTGGGGAGACAATGGACCATTCACGCCATGAGCAGGATAAAGGCAAATGAGATCTCAGGAGACGGCAGGCGAAATACTTCCAGTGTGTGCAAGAGCATGTGAAAGGAAAGACTTTCAGGGAGACCACGAGGAGGGAGCGCCCATGGCCACCAGAAGAGTTTGGCTCATAGAGCCTGGCACTAGAAAGTCTAAGTATGGATGCAATCGCAGTTTATAAATACCATGGGGAAAACACCAGGGATGGAAAAACATCATTTAAGCTGAAGGGCAAAAGATCACAAAAGTAAACGGATAGCAAAGAGATTTACAGTGGAAAGCCTCTGACCACTGGAACCATGGAACCCTCTCTCAGAGGAAGTGAGAAGGGAAGAAAACCACAAATTAGTCTTTTTTCAGCCAATTTATGGAAGGGCCATAAAGTCTGATACTTGTGACAGCCTGAGAGAGGACTTCACTGTCCACAAGGACCCCTCTTGATATCAAGTTTAAAGAAATGACCAAAACTACAACTAAATATTTGGGATGAGCTTTTGGTTCTTCTCCTTTGTTAAAGGAGAGATGCTCAAGATGACAGACAAGACCAAGCCAGTGGAAAAGCAGGAGAAGGAGGCATAGCCTTTCACCACAACAGCCATGCCACTCTCCCTTGTTGAACTGCTGACCTGGAGCACCTCCAGCTTCTGCAAAAGGACTTTAATTTCCAGGGCCAAGTGAAGTGCCTGGGGTAAATCCCATCCTGTCCTCTATCAAGGTCAGATGGGCAGGGAGAAATAGCGTGGGGTCCTAAGGAGATGCCACTCTCCAGCAAGTGCTTCTTGCCAGGGGGGACCTTGCAGGGCACAGAAATGAGCTCACCAAGCAATCCAACAGTGTCTGAGATACTCTGAAGCAGATTGGGTGCCTAATTAAAAAACAAATTTATTTCTTGTTCTCTCTCCCTTACCTGGTGCCTCTGGGAAGCCAAAATCCTGCAGTGCTTGGATGAAGGGGAAAAGAATCACCAGACTGAGAGGCAGAGAGAGAAAGATGAAATTCTGCCACAGAGATTAGCAACGGGAGAGCCTTTGTAGGTCACACCACGTCCATCATCCCTGGGCACACAGGCTGGCTCCACTCCAGCCTCCCAGGGGCGGGGGGCACGCGTACCCCCTCGCCTGGCGCCCAGCAGCAGCTCTGGCGCAGCCAACCCGCTCCCAGCATGATGTGCTGTACTGTAAACAAGCTCAGGCAGATGGACGGACAGACAGAATGCCCACATTAATCAAGCCCTCAGCTGTCCTGGGGCTCTCCAGCCACCCTCCGAGTCACCCAGAGGGGACATCACACACCCACCCGGCTGGGAGGACAAGGGATGCCTCCCAACCACCAGCAGCAAGCCAGGCCATGTTCCCTTTTCCTCCTTGTTTCCACCTGGCACTGCTTTTATTTTATTTTCCCAAAGCCAGCCTGCCGCTTTGCCTCCCAGCTCCCACGCGCATGTGTCTCCCCTGCTCCCTCTCCCTGCCCTCCCTTCTCCGCTCCCGGCTGAGACCTCAATCTCTCCCCCGCCAGCTCGCTGCTGCAGCTCTCGCTCCCTTAATCCCAATGACCTTCTTGCACAAACGCGCCAGCCCCATGGGCAGCCATGGGATCAGCGTCACGGGAAGAGGGAGAGACCTTCCCATGACACCCCCTTAGGCTGCTCTTTCCCCCTGCCCCCTTCCCCACGAATTACAGAGAGGAAAACATTACAGGGAAAGCAGGTTGGGGAGCTGAGAGGATAAGGGTAAAAAACAGAGTGACATCCAGCCCCTACAGCCCTCTCACCCCAGCACAGCTTGAGCCCAGCACCCTCTGACCCAAAGAGAAGCAATTCCAGGACTGCAGCATTCCCTCTCCCAGGTTCCCCCTGTCACCCCACATCCTGCTGCCTCCCTGCATCCACCATAAACGCACAGGTATGGAAGAGTGAGAAGACACCCCGCACCTGAGATGGAGACAGGGTCATGGTCCAATCTGACCCACCCTTTCCCTCCCCACGGAAGAAACCCCAAACCAGTCTGCTCTCACCCCATATGGGCCTATATCCACACATACAGCTGTACATCTATGTGCACATATATATGTGGATATAGTCGGAAATTTATACATACAGAGACAATATAAACCTAGAGACAGATCCCTATATCCAAACGTACCTGCAGATATATTTAACAGAGATACAGCCATAAATGCTATGCAAGCATATAAGTACATATCTGTGTGTGCCCAGATCTAGGCTGTGTGGAGACATATTGATGGACACATGCATATTATATATGTGGATACATGCACATACACATGCATATATAAAGCATATAATAACAAAAATGGAATACATAACAGCGTATGATGATAACAACACATAATAACATATAATGGTATGTAACACAGAGCGGGATGAGTTTAAATGTGTGTGTGTGTGTGTGTGTGTGGTGTGGGAGGGAGTGTGTGTGTGTGCGCGTGTGTATGGAGGTGTGCAGGAAGGTCAGGGTCGGGGCCGGTGCTGACCGCCCGCCCCGGAGGGAGCCCCTCGCCCCCCGCAGCCCGGCAGCTCGCCCCCCGCCCCGGTGCCGGTGTCGGTGTCGGTGCCGGTGTCGGTGCCGCCCCCGAG
>VZTN01012422.1:366093-409201 GCA_013400515.1 Erpornis zantholeuca
GGACGAATCTGGGGCTGGGCGGGCGGGGACCGTGGGGCTGGAGGTCGCGGGGGCTGCCCGGGGTGCGGGCACTGCGGGAGGGTGGGAACACCTCCCCGTACGAAGGCAGCCCACCCCAGAGGGCAGGCCACCCTGGGGCAGGGATGGGGGCGATGCCACTGCTGGTTCCTGTAGGGCCCATCAGTGCCAGCCCCCCGGCCGCCCACACTCCCTGCTCGGCCCTAGTGAGGCCGCATCTGGGGCTGTGTCCAGCCCTGGGGTCCCCTGTACGCGACAAGGAGCTACCAGAGAGGGTCCCGCAGAGACCTCAAAGATGATTTGGGGTCCGGAGCACCTATTAGGGGGAGAGACTGCGGGAGCCGGGCCTGTTTAGTCTAGAGAAGAGAAGACTGAGAGGGCATCTCATTAATGCATATAAATATCTCAAAGGTGGGTGGATGGTGCCAGACGCTTTTCAGTGGTGCCCAGCAGAGCAATGGCCATAAGCTAAAACACAAGGAGTTTCACTTCAACATGAGGAAGAACTTCCTTACATTCAAGGTGGCAGAGGCACAGGAACAGTCTGCCAAGGGAGGTCATGGAGTCTCCCTCTCTGGAGACATTCAAAACCCACCTGGGTGCATTCCTGTGTCATCTGCTCTAGGTGTCCCTGCCAAAGGACTAGGTGATCTCCTGAGGTCACTTCCAGCCCTAACAATTCTGCCATTCTGTGATGCTACCCCACAGAGGCCCCTGTAGAGGGGTAAGGCTGGGCCCTTGGGTGCAACCCATTATCCCAGAGGCCAGTTCCCTCACCAGATGCCTGCCCCTGGACAGATATACCCGGTGAGCCTCAAAATCCCATTGCAGCAAAGCCTGGGGCTCTCATTTCCAACATCTGCCACCCTGCCCACACTGTGTCCCTGGGAGGGGGCGGGAAAAGGCCCTTCGTGAACATGGGGGGTCCAGATTTTGGGGAGGAAGAGATGTGCGGGGAGAAGCCTTCCAGCCCTAGGGGCAATTCCAGCTGCTTGGCCCATGCCTTTTGTGCAGAGTAACTGCATACTGGTGGTCTGCTGTCTGCTGCAAAGTCCCTTATAATCTGTATTAACAGGATTGAAATGGAAAACAAGCCCTTGGGTTGTGACATGGTTCCCTAAACTCAGCATGGAAGCCTAAAATGTATAAGAGCTAAAGGTGAATGTATGGGGGAGCTGGAAGAGCCCAACCCATGGGTACCCATTGAGAGTTGCACCCCAAAAAGTGAGCAGCCATCCCTCACCTTTTGTGGGGCTCCTTTTGAGGGGTGGTTGGAGGTAGAAGATGGACATTTCTCCATCACATCCAGCCACAGAATCCTAGAATGGTTTGGGTTGGAAGGGACTTTAAAGGTTATTTAGTCTAATTCCCCTGCAATGAGCAGGGACATCTTCAACTAGATCAGCCTGCTCAGAGTCCTGTCCAAGCTGACCTTGAAACTTTCCAGGGATGGAGCATCCCTGTTTTAGGAGGATGAGCTGCAGTGCCAGCACAGCTGGATCCTGAGCTCTCCATTTCATTCTGGGTGCAGAAATCTCCCCACGATGTTGTGTCAAACTGTGAGCCCCAGGAGATCCTGAGGGCAACCTCTGGGTGCCTCATGTGCAGGAGGCTCCACACCACACAGCTCTGTGTTCCACTGATACCATTGCCTCGGGTTTGCATCCCCTTCCATACCACAGGCAATGGTGGATTAAGGCCCACATTCACTGTAATAACACAGATGAAATGAAATGAAATGAAATTTTGAAACTCCTTTTCATGAAAGGAAATGAAAATTCATGGAATGACATTTCAAAATTTCATGAAACTGAGGGAAATTTTGAAATTTCATGAAATGAAATTAACGTAATGAAATAAAATTCCATTAAATGAAATAAGATGAAACTTGATGAAATGAAATGACACGTCAAAATTTCATTACATGAAATGAAACGTCAACATTTTATTCATTTCATGAAATGTCGTTGAATGAAGTAGAATGGAGTGAAATGAAATGAACATTATTCCTTACGACCGGCGAACTGTGCGCACTGAAGTTCCCCAAAAGCCCCGCCAGATGGTTTCTGCCTTCTCGCTTCTCCGCATATCGCTGCTCGCGCACCTTTCTGGCCGCGCTCGCCGCCCGTAGCGCCGCGCGCGCCGCCCGCCCTCTCGCGAGACCGGGGGCGGTGCGCTTATAAAGGCTGCGCGNGGGCGGGCCTGTGCGCTGCCCGGCGGGGCGCGGGGTGCGGGTGGCGCGGGCGGAGGTGGGAGCATTTGGAGTCCTGTTTTCTAGGAAGAGGGGCGGCTTTTCACCTGAGAGCTCCCTTGGTTGTGGCCTTCTTGGGGCTTAAGACTTAGCTTAGAATGACTCATGTCAAGTCATTTTTTTTTAAAAAAGCCGTGTTTATTCTTAGGTGCGTGCATAGCTGCACGGTATCTTTGTTCAATTTGAATGTGAGATTGGATGGGTAAATCTTTATTCGGGCTGAGAGTTCTCCGGATGGAACCCGGTTTTAACGTGGGTTTCAGGTTGCAGAAGGAGGCTGCAGGGGTGGTTCTCGAGGAGAAAACCTTTGGAAAAGATACTTTGTTTCCACCTAGAGTGACTGACTTAAAGGTCGATGCTGAGATGCTGGTTTACAGCAGCTTTGCAAACTGAAGTTTTTTCTGTAGTGCATCTTTTGGTACTGATTCATTGAAAGATGTGCTGTTGTCCTGCATTTTCTAGACTTGTGGGGTGGACTGAAATTCTGTTGGCACACTGTGGCCAGATTACAGCTTCTGTGGTTCCTTAGCTGGAGTGGGACTTGGTGTCATCTTAAAATAAGCTCGGAAGGGAAGGGGCATTAAAGTCTGGGAAGTGCATAGTTGATGCATGGGGAATTACATTCCTGTAACATAATGGGAGTTGCGGGCCCCACAGCTGATACTGGGAATTTATAGAATGCACAATATCTTGGATATACATAATATTCGTGTTTTAAGAGAAGGAGAGGGTTGGCCTTGGCCCTCGAGTGGGTGTAAGCAAGACTCTGTAGCAGGCACTAAGTGTTGGTTTTCCCTCCGCAGTCTCACCGCAAGTTCTCGGCCCCGAGGCACGGCTCCCTGGGCTTCCTGCCCCGCAAGCGCAGCAGCAGGCACAGGGGCAAGGTCAAGAGCTTTCCCAAAGATGACCCCAGCAAGCCTGTCCACCTCACCGCATTCCTGGGGTACAAAGCTGGCATGACCCACATTGTCCGGGAAGTCGACAGACCTGGATCTAGTATGTACTAATGTTCCTCTAAATAGTGGGGGTGGGTTTGGTCAGGAATGGCAACAGGTGGCCCATCCAGGAGCAGCTCTGGATTTTAGTCCTAGCTTGACTTCATCCTGTTCCAAGTCCTTAGTAGGTGGTGTATTTCTGGTTTAGCTGCATGGTAACAGGCTCCATGGGATGGCTCTTCTAGACTGGGGGGACATCAGTCAGTTGCCTTAAGTGGATTTTTGGAGATTTTCCAGTCCTGGATGTGTTACTTGCTGCTATCCATTTTGCCTATCTAGCTTTGCTGATCTTTCTACTGAGCCAGCCTCAAAGTTTTGCAAGGCATTAAATTGTGACTTAAGAGTTGGTTGCTTTACCCTGTATCATCTCTGTGGAAAGAACTCGTGTCATTTAACCTTTCACATGATGGACTTGGGAGTGAGAAAAAAAACAGGTGATGTTTAAGAGCTAATACTAGATTTAATTGTGCTGTATTTCTGTTTCCATCCAGAGGTGAACAAGAAGGAGGTGGTGGAGGCAGTCACTATTATAGAGACTCCTCCCATGGTCATTGTGGGCATCGTGGGATACGTGCAGACCCCTCGTGGTCTCCGTAGCTTCAAGACCATCTTTGCTGAGCACATCAGCGATGAGTGCAAGCGCCGCTTCTACAAGAACTGGTGAGAGACCAGGGCCTTGGCTAGTCTCATGCCATGGTTCCTATTTTGACTGCGGGGTTGCAGATGATCCTAGTACAGCTTTTTGAAGAGGCTTTTCCGTAGTTAGTGTTTAGCTTTGACGGACTGGCCTAATTGTAGGATAGGCTGTAGGAATAGCTGCATCAGAGTGACAGCGTAACTTTAGGAACTGTCCTTGCTGTGGGTGTGGTGGCTTTGGGTTTGCCTGAGAGCTCCTTGACAGGCTACACATGATGATACTTCGACGGGCGGACATAAGGAAATCGCCTCTGGCGCTTGTTGTTGAGTGTCGAGTCCTGACTGTAGGCCTGTTTTCTCAGGAAAGGGGAAGACAAGTGTCACTTCTGATGGCCGTTCCAGGCGCTGTTACTGTGATTGAAAGTGTGCATTTGCCCAAGTGCGGCTCCAGCGTGTCTGGAGCTTCCAGCCAGTTTATGAACTTGGCAGGCTGAAAAGACATCAGAGTGGAGCAATAAAGATCTCAAGGGTGTTTCAGTAATGACCTTGCTGTTGGGCACACAACGGGGGGAAATTACGGTATTTTGAAGCAGATCACAGTCATCTCACAATTGCTTTAAAGATCTGTTTTTTCTGTTACTGTTTGACATCTCTCTACAATCTTTTGTCTTCTGTAGTTTGAATGTTAATGTGCTTTGGAATTCATGGCAGCTCCGCTCGGCTTTGGCAATTTTGCCACTGTCTGATGAGCTCCAGGCTCCTCTTGCCAGTGGAAAAGAGTCATTTGAAGCTGGCAATGAGCCAAAGCCAACTGAGGTGGCAGCTCCTTCCGCTCATCCCCACTTCCCTGGGGATTGATGAAGGGCTTAGCCAAACCTTGTCTCTGCTCTGCTCCTGAAGGCACAAGTCCAAGAAGAAGGCTTTTACCAAATACTGCAAGAAGTGGCAAGATGAGGAGGGCAAAAAGCAGTTGGAGAAAGATTTCAATAGCATGAAGAAGTACTGCCAGGTTATTAGAGTTATGGCTCACACTCAGGTAAGTGCCTGTGGGAATCAGGTATGCTGGAAACAGCTGAGAGGGCAAGATTGAAACTTGATCCATCTCTCTGGGGAGATTTCTGCCCTCCCATGCAGCTCGATGCTGGCTATTCAGCACATTACAAATTAATTCTCTGCAGAGTTGTGCTCACAGGATGTTTGAGGAGCCTTGGCAACTGCTGGCAATCTTTTGAAGGAGTGTCCAAAAGAGACTGAGCTGTAGTAGGAACTTTTTGGGCTCAGTCCTTTGCTGATGCTATGTAGACCTGGCCTCTCTTAATTCCAGCTACAAATAAAACCAGGCTGAACACTGCACTTTGGGGTTTGTGTGCTCAGCATCATTTCAGGCTGCACTATATTGGGATTGCAGGCACTCAGACTTCTGGCGGCTTCTCTTGCTCAGCTGGAGGTGTTCCACTGGGTGATGTGGTGGTGTCTCCCCAGCTGTCAGTGCTCTGACAGACTTTCTTGGGAGATGCATTAAATCTTTGGAGTTGCCTCTAGGTGCGATAAGATGGCTAATTATACTAGAATTAATCTGTAGTAGACAGTAGAGGTAGTGCTGCAACTTCGTTTGATTCTCTCACCAGTTGCCTCTGTACTAAATACAGTAGAAAACTGTAAATGTGATCCAGCCCAAAGTGGCCTTAAATGTGGCAGGCTTTATGAAACAGTCAGAACGGTTTGGGTTGGAAAGGACCTCATCCAGTTCCAATCCCCCTCCTATGGGCAGGAACACCTTCTACTAGGCCAGGTTGCTCAGGCTCCAACCTGAGTGAACAGTTGTAGGGGTGGGGCATCCAGAGCTTTTCTGGGCAGTCTGTGCCAGTGACTCACAGCCCTCATAATAAAAATAGTCCTTGGGTTCAATTTAAATCCACCCTGTTTCAGTTCAAAACTATTGCCCCTTGTGTCTTGTCCTTCATCAGTGGTATTTGGCTGGTGGCTATGGGGTTAGAGAACTCTTTGCTCCTGTGGGTGGCATATAACTTCCGAGTGCAATGACTTGCAAGCCACTATACAACCTTCCCCCTTTTTGTAGGACCTTTTAAGTTTTATATCTTGGAAAGAGATAGTAGAAAAATAGATTAGGTAAGGGCTAGAAGGGTACTGGGTTTATTAATACAGGGTTCATTTCAGAAGAGCAGGAGCTAAATGTCATGCTTTCTGTGTTCCAGATGCGTTTGCTTCCCCTGAGACAGAAGAAGTCTCACCTGATGGAGATCCAGGTGAATGGTGGCACTGTTGCTGAGAAAGTGGATTGGGCCCGGGAGAAGCTGGAACAGCAGGTGCCTGTGTCAACAGTCTTTGGCCAGGATGAGATGATAGATGTCATTGGAGTCACCAAGGGCAAGGGATATAAAGGTAAACACATGGAAGACCTGTTCTTTGTGATAGGATGCAGTTTTTAATGAAATCCTAGCCTTGAGTTTCCACGAGTGTGTGTGCCAAGAGGTGGGGAGGTAAATTCATACTGCTGTCACAGTTCAATGATGAGACCATGGAATGAGCGCTGGGCACAGCGCCTGACATCCGTGAGGAGTCATTCCATGCTGCCTTCCTTCTGAGAACACAGCCAAGGGACACCAGGGAGGGAGCTTCACCAGGAAATGTCGATTCCTGGGATGCTGGGTCTGCGCTTCCCTTTTGTTACCTGGGGACTGCAGCTTCAAAGGTAGCTTAAGCTGTGGTTGAAGAGTTGGGTGATATCTCAGCTTGGCAACTCTGGTCACAGCTGCTTTAATCCCTTGCAGGTGTCACCAGCCGTTGGCACACCAAGAAGCTGCCGCGCAAGACTCACCGGGGCCTGCGCAAGGTGGCCTGCATCGGTGCCTGGCACCCTGCCCGTGTGGCCTTCTCCGTGGCCCGCGCGGGCCAGAAGGGCTACCACCACCGCACCGAGATCAACAAAAAGGTTGGTGTCTCTCAGCTGCTGGGGAGGAACAAGAGCAGGCCCATGTCACTCACTCTATGACACAGAGTGGGGAGTTTTGCTTTGGGTATTTTGCTCTTGTAGAACGGTGTCTTAGGGATAGTGGCCATGGTCCCTTACATTGAATAACTAAAATCCTTGCGTGGCCACGTGTTTTCAAAGTGCAACAGATTGTTTCCTCTGAGCCTATGTAGAATTACTGGCATTTTCTCTGATGACAGGCTCTTTGTCCTACTTTTTGCTAAGTAGAATTTCTTTACGTTTATAGATTTACAAGATTGGCCAAGGTTACCAAATCAAGGATGGAAAGCTGATCAAAAACAATGCATCAACTGATTATGACTTGTCTGACAAGAGCATTAACCCTCTGGTGAGTTGCTGCAGCTCTGTGCCAAGAGTCTGCTTGTGAGCTGCAATCCTAAGAGGCAAATGGGTGTGGTGTAAGTCACAAAATGACTGAATGAAGAGCTCTCGAAATAAGTTGGCTGCTGTTGGATGTGGTGGTGTCTCAGTGGTGGTCAGTCAGTCTCAGTATTGATTTGTGTAACTTGCAAATTGCATTTGCTATATGGCAGTAGGACAGAGATGTTACACACCTGGAATGGTACTTGTAAATTTAGAAGGAATAACTTAGCAAGAAGAGCTTCTGCTATTCTTAATAAAAGACTTACAGCAAGAAGTAAATCTCTGCATCAAGAAACTTGACCAGTGAAAGGCAATACTGGAAACAGGATTTCGGTGGATGTGGGAATGGCCAAGGCTCAGAAAAGGTGTGGATCTGTAGGCAGATGTGTGATCACAGGTCCTGCTTGATACAGAGCACTGAATCTTCTCTCCTTGCTCAGGGAGGCTTTGTCCACTACGGTGAGGTAACCAATGACTTCATCATGGTGAAGGGCTGTGTTGTGGGGACCAAGAAGAGGGTCCTAACCCTGCGCAAGGTGAGTAGCGCAACCTGCTGTCATACGGGCTGGAACAGTTCAAGGGAGACTGTGCAGAATTCTCTGCATTCTCTGGTGCAGAATTCTTACAACCTTAATGATGCTGCTAGAGTGGGGCTTGTGCTACTGGGAGCTGACCAGTCTTCAGCTTTGGAGGCCAAAGATGCAGGGTGGATGGCTATTGTCAAGTGTTCCTTGCACATGGTAGCGGCTGAAGTCTGAGGTCAGAGTGACCGAGGAGCCACTAGTCATGGAGGTGACAAGTAGCCAGCTGGAGGCTGGCTGACTGGAGGCTGAAAAGGCAGTGCTGCTGCTCTATACTCACCTGACATCTCTCTTTTTAGTCCCTGCTTGTGCAGACCAAGCGCCGGGCACTGGAGAAGATTGACTTGAAGTTCATTGACACAACCTCTAAATTTGGTCATGGCCGCTTCCAGACAGCTGAGGAGAAGAAGGCTTTCATGGTAAGGGTACTTCCTGGTACTCTTGTCATGTACCACTGTGTTGTTTTTGAGCTCATGGTAGCTGATAGCGTGGCCTTTGGGCTGTCATGTAGCCAGACTTTCTGTGGAACAGAAACTTCAGTCAAGAGGTGTCCTCCTGCTAACTTGGTTATAACTCCAGGGGGCCTGGAGTCTCACTTCCCATGTTACGGCTCTTGGGTGTTGCCGTGTTTGGGCACAAGTTGTTCAGTGATGAAGCATGGAACAAGCACTGCTCCATATCCTCTAAGAGCAGCTTGATAGGAGGGTCCTCACAGTGGTGGCATTCCCAGCTCGTCACTTGCCAGCAGAAGCAGCCGGGAGTGCTGTGAGTGAGGCCCTTTCAGGAGCTTGGGGCTAAGCAGGAGCTTCCCCACCAGGTGGCACCAGCGTTGCTGCTCGAGCACATCCAGTGTCACCGGGTCAGCCCAGTGCGGCTGCGCCAGGTTTGGCTTTCCCCAAAACCTCTGTGGGGATATGGGGCATAGGGTTTCCAATGGGTTGCAACATGGAGGGCTTTTTTTGCCTTGATGTCTTTACAGCTTTTGTGATTGGGATGTGATGTCTTTTGTGGAGACTGCTGTTTACATAGTTTGGTTTTTGTGGATTTTTTTCAGGGACCACTCAAGAAGGATCGCATTGCAAAAGAGGAGACGGCCTAATGGGTGGAATGGTTCTGCAGCCTGTGTGCTCTCAGACCAAAAAATAAATATTTTAAAGAAATTAACTTTGCCTCTTGGTATCTACATTGCTGTGTCAAGGCTGGTACTCTGACTGCAGGTTCTACATGGGCATCAAACCAAAGAAGCAAGAAAAGCTCTAGTTCATGTGCATCCCACCTTACATCAGGCTTCCTCTAAAAAGAATGAAGCTGCTATTGCTGGTTTTGGAGAGCAAGGACTCTCTGGTTGTGTGAAATAGTAAAGCAGCAGGGGCCCTAAATGTGTGTGCAGTTGCTGAGGTATTGGTCCATGTGTTAATCCTCACTTGATGGGACAGAGAGGTTTGAGTCAAATGGGTTTAGAAATAAACCTGACAGTTCAAACCACTAAATTTTAGGTAGCTGGCAGATGCTGGTTGTTGCCATGGAAACCTTCCAATTTCTCTATGGCAGGGGCTGTAACCTGCACACTTTGCAAACGCAGTTTGTTGTTCCAGAGAACAACAGAAGGCGGCAGGTATTCTGAAATATCCCAGCCTCACAAGAGCTGGCTGTTACCGAACGCATGTAGTTCCCTGCTGAAAGGTGACAGGAAGCAGGCCTGCCTGGGCACGGAGGACAATCTTCATCCCACCCTCTGAGGAGGAGGGAGAGCTGTGAGTGCCACTGGTGTTGTGTTACTTGCCTGACTGAAGATACCCTGCTGACTCCTAGGGAGATGGCTTGGTGTGTCCTTCACTGATCATAACTGGAGACGTGGCAGGGCTGAGGCAGTAATTCCAGACTCGCACACCAAAGTGTGCCTGAAACACTGAAACAGACCAGAACTGGCCTGAAACAAATCTGGGCTGGCCCTGTTTGCTCTTACCGGAAGTGGGGAAAGGTGGGATGTAGAGATTTTTTCCTGTGGTGGTGCATGAGAGCCCTTCTAAGAGTTAAAAGGTGGCGAAAAGGAGGAAAAACATTTACCTTGTTTCCTAGAAACCAGACTGGATGACTGAAAGAGCTGCCTGGCTCCCTGTCAGCCTCGTTTAACACGTGAACCTGCTGACTGATTTCAGCCAAGTAAAATAAGAAAGGTTTCATCTGCTAATTTTTTTCCCCCTCCTCAAGTCTCAAATTGGCAGGTAGGTGGAGAAGAGCCATAAATTAGTATTCCTTTGACACAGAAAAGTGGAATTCCCAACTTCTGTCCATCCTGAGTCTGCAGTTTTGTGGGCAGCTCTGAGGAGTGAGGTTTTTTGTCCCACCTGTTAGCCTTCGGTGGGCTTTTCGCTTTTTAAAGCTAGTATGTACTAGCTGGCTAGGAAGGGTGTGGCTCTGAGCCAGCCCTGCCTGCTTCTACTTCGATCTCAACAGTCAGATACATCCAAGAGACTTGGTGTTATCAGGATAAATGGATGTGTTGGGGGTGAGCATCCATGACAGACTATGGACTACCTTGAAGAAAATCTCTAAAAGCATCTGATTTTACCATACCTTGTGGGAGCTCTGGAATGCTGCTGGTTTTATTTTGAAGAGACAGTGGTAACAGAGGGAATTTTTAGTCAAATGGGCACCTAAGGAGGTGGAAGCAGTCCTGAAGGAATGTCATTGTTGAAGATGCACGGTGTGTGTCTGGCAGGAGGAGTTACTTTGTCTTGGAATCCAGGGCCAGACTTGGGTTTGTTTATTTTTGGAGCGATTGTTCCTGACTGATAAAACAGCGGATGGTGGGGAAAAAAGCCCCACAAAAGTGGTTTCCTGGAATCCTGGGGACATCCAACGTCAGGAGGTGGCGCTCCTTCCTCTGTGGACACTTTTCGCCGAGGGCTCTCTGGTGGGACTGGCTTGGGTAAAAACCCTTCTTATCCGGGGCACCCAGGCTGTGTGGATCTTCTCGGCCCCTCCGAGGGCTCCCTGGAGCCCCCCGGTAACGCCTGGCTGCTTTGCTGGGGAGCTCCTGGGAACCTGGTTTGGGAGGTCCCTGCCAAGCTGGCTTTGGCAAAGCTTCCCACTCCTAAAACCTGGGTCCACCCTGCAGCCCTCATCTCCTAGCCTTCCTGCTCCTGTAAAGCATGCGTCCTCTGTTTTGGAGACAATCCCCAGCGCAACAGGCAGTAATTGTTGCAGGTCACACATTGGTCCAGCAGCTCCTGAGAGCCAAGAAATGTTTTAAGGGTGACTTACTTTTTTTTTAAAATGAGTTTGAGCTTTTTCTTTTTGGCACTGTCATCTCATATCCCACAGCTCCATGAATGCTGTGGTGGTGCTGCTTGAGTGCACCTTCTCTGCTCCAAAATGTCCAACAACATCCCAGTCAGAAAAGATCTCACACCCCGGTGATGCTCAGACCAACCCGAGAGCCACAGGAGGACAGGGACAGCCCTGACCCTGCTGAAATAACATCAGATGCCGTGGGAACGTGCCCTGTCCCAGCTGGTAGTGGGAGGGCTGCGGCTGGGAAGCAGGACTGGGTTTCACCCCCAGCACCCGGTGCTCCCCAGCTGCCGGTGGTGCAGGGGCTGGGACCCGGCGCTCCCGGGTGGGGGCTGCTTTTCCAGGGGCATCTGGCCCCAGCGCTGCCGCCTCTTTTCCTTGCTGAAGATGAAACGAGATGCAGCTGTGATGCTGGAGCGGAGACCTTAGAAGTGTGTAAGGATGCCTGGGGGGGGAAAAAAAATTGGGTTCAAGTTGGAGGTCTTGGCTCCCGCAGTCAGCTTCACAAGTGGCCCAGCTGACACCCTGCCTTCCCACCCCGGCCCCTGCCTTTGATCCCAGTGACAAGCAGGGAGCTTCAAGTATGCTCGATGGGGGAGAAGGGCTGACGAAGGTGCCCCGGGGGAGCCGCGGCCGGGTTCACGCACCGCGGCAGCTTTTCTGCCAGAGCAGCTCTGCCGGGCTGCTCCGAGGGCGGCTCGCGTTTGATTTGCAGCCCCCCCAGCCTGAGGACTTCTTTTGTACCTGACAACTTGCTGGCTTCTCACCAACCCTTAGAAGTGCCTGTGGGACCTGGGGGCATGGATGTGGTGGGGAGTGGCTCCCCACAGAGGCACTCCCGGCGTGGGGCAAGGCGGTGGCAGGCAGCCCCGCTCCAGGACTGCAGCTCCCAGTACCAAGGCAAAGCCGAATCTGAAGTTCCCCCATTCCCACGGCCACAAGGGCCTTCTTGCCGTGGGGATGTTAGTAGTCCCTGTGCAGCGCTGCTCCCTGGCTGGGCATGGGACTTATGGGAGCCCACATGAGTTTTGGGAAGTCTTTTCATGCCTTCCCCTCACATGGTGCTAGGGAATCAGATGTTTCTGTGGCGACCGATGGGCGCACTGGGGAAGACTATATTTATCTTCTACAGTCTCACAACTTCCCCAAAACACTGTGGGACTGTCCTCCTTTCCTGGTAGGACCAGGTGCCACCCAGCTCCTCAGAAGCCCCACAAAAACTCTGATGTCAGGCAGCACTCTTGGTAGCATGCGTGGCATCAAATTCAAACCCGAGGATTGAATCAGGAAAAGACATACACCTGGATCTGGCTTGGAGACCTAAGGGGCACAGGGATACTTCTCTGAGACTGTCCACCAGGCTCAGGCATCACTTCATACCCAACTACCACATCACAAAGCCTTTTAAATATGTATTTTTTAACTTCTTTATTGATACCAGTGGCGGTAGAGACTAAATTAAGCCAACGGGCTGTTCCTGCTGGGCACAGCCATGCAGGCAGTCAGTGGGAGAAGCTACCCCCACATGTATCATTCACAGGGATAATTCTCCCTCAGCTTTGTGTCTGGAGTTGTCTGCTGCGCGCTCTGCTCCTATCTGCCACCGTGTTCAAGGGGTGGATGGAAACCAAAGCTCATTATTCCCCTTGGGAATCAGCCAGCAACTGGGGCTCTGGCAGGCCAGGTCGGCGAGGATGATGGCAGAGGTATTTATAATCTTTGTTTGGTTCCAGCAAGGCTGGACGCCCACTCCCGCTTCCCTCCATACAATAAGATCAAACAGCTCCGGGACATTTCCTTGCTCCTTGCAGATGAAATTCTTGCATCTGCTGACCTGCTCCGCCCTGCTTGGGGCTGCAGCCTCTTCCTTCGCTCAAAGACCTGGAGGGTTGCTGCTGCTGTTTCTTCTGCCCTTAAACTGGGGATTTGCTCACTTTCCCCACCTCACTCACCTCCATTTTCAGAGCTTATGGGTGAGGAGTACAGGACTAGGAGTGTGGCACCTTCCCCACCTCAGCTTCATTCCCTCTCCCACTTCTGAAGGACCTCGGCTGCGTTTGATGCATCATGTGTGGGCTTTGCCCATGGATGTCACTGCAGCCAGGGCAAGAAAGCAGGAGTATGCTTGCCCATGGCAAGGGCAAGGTGCCTGGCAGGAGTTTATATCTGTCCCACACCTCCATCCTCTTCTTTGGTGCTTGGCCCTGGTGCCAAGGAGAGGATGAGGTCCTGGGAAGGCAGTACACCTGTGCTGGGCATGTTGTCTGCATCATGAATGATGCGGAGACAGGATGTACATCCTTGCTGTTGGAAACTCTTGCTGCTGGCCTCATCCCAGCCCGAGGCCTTCACCATGCAGCCGTGTTAGGATCTCATCAGACCCTTCCACCAAAGGCCATTTTGCTCTGGGGATCCCTCCCAGGGGCTCAGCAATGTGAGACCACCACCACCACTGCTGCCAGAGATTCAGGAGGAACAGCATGCAGCACCCCTGGGGAGGTGACACTGAACACTGGCAAAGGCCTACTGTCTCCCAGACTCTTCTTGAGGCAGAGTGGAATTAGCCCCTGGCACCCAGCCACTGGCAAATACCAGCCCCAATTCACCTGACTCCTCTCCAAGAGAGGTTTTCCTGCCAGGCAGGAGCAGGATGCAAGGATACCAGCCAGTTGGTGCAAGCTGTGGCTGGCCATACCCCAAGCCATGCTGTGCTGTCCTGTCCATCTCCCAAGGAGGTTTCCATTCCCCTCTCCAAGCAGGAGGCTTCCCAGGTGTCCCCAGTCCTGAGGGGCTGCTGGCATGGCAGGGGAGCCTGGCTGTGGGCAGGAGATACAGTGGCTTTGCATGTCCCCCCTCAGAGCACAGCTTGTGCTCAATCTTTCAACAGCTCCCTGTGATCTAGGGGTAAATTGTGGGTGTCGGGTTTGGGGCAGCCAAGAGGGGATTTTGAGGGGGGAGGTGGCAGGGAGCAGCACGTGTGAGTGGCTGGAGAAGGACAGAGCAGGGTGGTCCACATTTGGACCTCATTTTGGTACCTTCACAGCATCTCCATGTGGAGCATGCCAGGGTTTCAGGCTGTGCTCGGTGGGCCAAAGCGCACATCATCCCCACTTCGAGCCTTTGGCACCCTTTCTTCTTCAGCCTGAGCCTTCATCCCAAAAGGAAACCCTCAGTACTGTCCCCTCGTACCTTCCTGCTCCTCCTCCTTGCCCCCAGGGTGCTGAGCTGGGTCTCTGCGGTGCAGAGCGTGGGATGTGTGCCAGAGGAAACAGTGGAGACGGCGGCGGGGCAGGGACCCAGGTGTGAACCCGCACAGGTAGCAGGGCTGTGACTCAGCCATCCGAGAGAAAGCGCCGCGGTGCCCCAGCTGTCGGCACGGCCGGGGCCGGGAGGGCTCCGGCGGGGAAACCAGACACGCCACTGGCCTCACTGCTCACATCCAGCCTTTTGCTCCAGCAGCCGTGCTTGGCTGCCCTGGGGCTGCTGGGGTTCAGGAGCACTGAGCTTTCAGATTTAGCTCTTTTCCTTTCCGTGGGAAAAAGCACCTCTTTCCTCTGGACACCCAAGACACAAGTACTCCAAAGATTTTCCACCCCTGGGTCCAGCCTAGTGTCAGAATCTAATGGGGTTCAACCATGGAGACCCTTTCTCCTTGCAGGCAACCTTCCCTCCTCCTTCTCTTTCTCTGCAAAGAGTTAAATCTCTCTCCAATTCAGCACCTTTTCCCCTCCCTCCTGCCCCCGGGATAATGTTTAACCGAGCTCATTGCTAATTAAATATCGATGACCTCAGGCAGGTTTTGTTATCGTCTGGAAACACCTGATGCATGTGTCACCAGAAAGAGTTTTTCTTGTCTCAAGTACACCGGCAATCCTTGAACTCATGTTGGCTTTTCCCTTTCCACTCTGCTGGCCGCCCCTGCCCATGGGCACCGAGGCTTTGCTGGCAAGCCAGCGACTCCGACCGGTGTGGGCTTGTTGTATCCACTCCTAATTGCAGGGGACAGACACAGTGGGAATGAAAGCTTTAATCCTCCTTTCCTTTCCCAAAGCATGGCCATTGCTGCCTACCATCCACAGCCCAACAAGCTCAGCGTGAACTTGGTGGACTTTCCTCTTCCGGGCTGAGTCTGTTCTTTCCCACCTCCAGTGAGCATGGGGGTGACCCAGCTTGGAATCTGGCTCTCCAAAATATCTCCTGGGATTTCCCAGGGGGGCACTGAAGTCCTATAAGGAAAACTCTCGATTCCTTCTTCCCCTGTTTCCAAGGGCAGACTCGGAGCAACACTGCCAGAATGAGCAGGCAGGAGCCAAAACCCTTAAAGGCTGCAGTGGAGAATGGGATAGAAAAAAAGGGGAGCAAAAGAGAAAGACTGAGAAAAGGGAGGCTGTGAAGGGGTGAGAGGTATTCTGGGAAGGGGTTGTGAGTATGTTTTAGGCAATATGAACTTTTACAGGGCAGAGCCACACCCTAGATGGGTTTGGGACAACTGTCCCCTTGAGCTGGGTGCATGGAAGTGGAGGGGACTCCTCAGGAGCTGCATGGCAGCTGGGGTTTCCTGCCAAATCCACCAGCCTTGTGAACAGCCCCTGAACCTTTCTGCTCAAGGAGGTCTCTCAGCTCTGCAAAAATTCTCGGGGGTGGTTTTCTTTGTGGTGAGGAGCAGAGGCTTTGCTGACATCATTTTCACACTCTGCAGTATAAATAGCCAACCTGAAAAACAAAGGAAAACTCCCCGTGAAGACCATGTAAGGCAGAGCTACAGTTGCACCATTTATTTATTCGCTTGCCGTAGCTATTTCCTGCCTCTGTTGGTCAGAGACCTCCTGTGTTGGCCAAAAATCAGATTTCCTCCCTTGCCAGGAATTTATGGATCATCAGCACTGATGGTAACGAGGGAATTACAACCCCCTGGCCCTGGCAGGACAAACTCCTGTCTACAGTTGGCCTGTTGCCCACCAGTTTCTCCAAGGCTCAGCCCATCTTCTGGGCATCTACAGGGTAGGGCAGTGGTGATCTCTCCTTGGAACAGCCAAGATTAGGGCTGAGGCTGGAAGGTTCAGTAAGGGTGGAGGAATCAGAAAGGCTGGAGGCAGTGTCTTGCTCCCTCCATCAGCTCTGCGAGGCTGATGTTTGCTGGATATTGCAGCAGGCAGGACTCAATCTCTAGGACCTCTCTTGGGAGCTGCACCCCCTCCAAGCCACCCAGAGACCCGTGGGAAGCAGAGTGGGGCACAGTGGAAAGGTTTCCTGGCCATAAAGCCAGGGGGGTGTCACTAGGGCACGCCCAGAGTCGGTTTTGCTGTCCCCCAGGCTGCAGGTCCCTGCCGTGCGAGGCAAAGGGACGAGCGCAGCACCTGGGAGGGGGAGGGCGGCGCAGACACGGACCTGGCTTGTTCAACAAGCTGGAGCGTGGCTGCAGACGCATCTTCTCCGGGCTCCAGCTGCACTCCCTCTCTGCAGCTCCTTCCCAGTGCTTGTTGCTGCCTCCAGACCTGCCAGCAGATCAGTCTGTGCATGTGCTTCCTCGCTCGCTCCAGGCACCATCAGCCAGGCTCACTTGGGCCCCTTCTTCCCTTGCCTCAGCTGTGCTGGGCCAGCTTTGGACGGAGTGAAGTGGGCAAAGGTTCCCCCGTGGCTGGGAGGGTGGCAGCTCCTCAGCAGGAAGTGGTGGCCAGCAGCTGGGGATGGGACCTCCTTTGGAAGATCCATGCAAATATTTTGGGCCATGGGTGAGGGTTCCCTGAATTTCACATCTCGATGTGGGATGGTAAACAATCCCAGCTCTCCTTTGGGCATCCCTGGGGTGGAGGGGTGGACACACTGGTCCAGGACTGCTGCTGCAGGGGAGCAGGTCTGCAGGCATTGGTGCTGCCTGTAAGCCAGAGCTGCCTCCAGCTCTGTTCATGGATGAAGACAGATTGCAATTACCCTTGCCTGCTCCCCAAAAATGCTCTGTGCCCTGGGAAATGGAATTGGTTGGCAAGGGAGAGCACGGCATGGTACCTTGTTGCTCTGCTGACCACTGATGGGGACAGGAGCTGAGAACAGTGGGGACAGTGAGTGTCAGAGCTGCTTTGCCTGGCCACCATGGCCAAGGTGTGGGGATGGCAGGACCTGCTGGCATGGAGCAGTCACCCTTCCTGGCTGCTCACTCCCCTGCCTGAAATCCTCCCTGGGCATGAGTAGCCCCAGGAGCAGGGATGAAGAGGGTGCCAAAGGTTGGTGTGAGCTGTTTGGAGGTTGGACTCCAGGGAGGGTCCTGTCCAGAGGACTGTCTCCTTGGTCATTGTTATCAGGATAATTCTCCAGCCGCTCAAATCCTGTTTTTGTGCTGGTGTTGCCTGGTTCTACAGGAGCGAGGGGGGAGAAACACAGGAAACGGTAGCGACGGAAGCAGAATCATCTCCTGGAGGGAGCGAAGAGCTGCTGACGCCACCGAGGGGAACAAAGAGATTCAGAAGGAGTTACACATGGGCTTGTGCTGGAGACAGCCCAGACAAGTAGTCTCAGTCCCAGCTTATGGCACACCTCACACCCTCCAGCACGCTGCACCTCCATCTCCCCCAGCCCAACCCCCTGCGCTGAGTTCTGGGGTGCAAAGAGACCCTGGGGAGTCCCCAGGTGGGGGAGAGGAGGCAGCTTTGAACTAACACTGCCTGATGTTCTTGGCATGGAGAAGCCCTAGAGAGGGTGACCTGGGGGATGTCCTCTGCTCTAGCCCCAGCTGCTGCAAGAGCTGCTGGTGTGGTGGAGTGAGGGTGGTCATGGGAACAGCACAGCACTCAGTGGCAGCGTGGGCGCCAGCCTCGCCGCCTCAAAGCTCTCCCCTCCAGCTCCCCCTGATGCCAGAGGGGCTGTTCCCGTGCCTTGCACGTACAACGGGCCCTCTGTCCCCCAGGCACAAAAGGAAACTCTGAGTTAAAAGGTCAGGGGGCCTGGCATCCATCTCACCCAGGGCCAGGAGGAGCATGCAAGTCCCTGCTTGGCAGAGTCACAAGCTGCCCCTCTCCTCATCCCCATCCATGGCACCTTCCAGGGCCTAAGGAAACCCCCATGTGCTTCCTCTCTCAAAGGCGCAGGTCAGGAATGCTGCATCCCAAGTGCCAAGGGATCTTTCATGTGGCTCCGGGGCAGGAAACCCACTCTCCCAGAATGGAGCAAAGACCTTGAGTCTCCTAGCTGCTGGTCCTGTGGGGTGCAAATGCCCCGGCCAGGTGGGGCTGGGGAGCTCTCTAACTCCTGGCCTTGCATGTGGCAGTGGAGTGTGATGACAGTCGGCAGTCTTCTCCTCAACGCACTTGTGCCAAGGTAATTCCCCCCATCCAGTCCCCATACCCCTAATTCCAAGAAGAGGATGTGTACCAAAGCTGCAAGCAACAAAGACACATTTTCTGTTACAAGGGGCAGCATTCACATCTCAGATCCTTCTGTGGCTGAGGAGTAAGAGCCCATCCCAGCCCCATCAGATGTAGACCCCCCCTCCCTTCCATAACCTCATCACCATGGCACATGCCTTCTCCAGAGCCAGGGAGGAGGATTTCCCCCATCAGTGATGCCATGAAGCTGAGTGATGCTCTGGGACACTAGGGACTATGGAACCATTTAGGGCAGTGCTGCAGGGGGAAGCTTATGGCACCCCTACCCTGCTGCCTGCAGGAAGGGCAGCACAGCCAGGATGCTGCTGTTGCCAGGAGTGCCTCTAATCCCCAGGGTCTGCCTTCGTGAGCAGTGTTTTTGGCTGGAACATAAGCGTCAAAATGTCATCAGTCCCTTATCTGCAACATATCTGAGTCCTTTTGGTACCTACTCAGCCTCCAAAAATAGCCTAGCAGAGAAAAAGAATATATTCCTAAAATAGCACCACCGCTTGGGCTCGCCCATGCTGGAGCTGACACCTGGTTGAGTGCCCACCGCAGCTTTGCAGGGAGATTTCAGATCTGTTCTCCTGTGCTTTCCCAGCCTAAAATAGCAGCCACACCTCACTGCACTGAGAGGCTGGCAGGTGATTTCCAACTTTTGCCCAAAGCAGTGCCAGCTGCTGCCTGGCCACCCTGTGCCACCTCAGGGCACCGCTGTTGGCTGTCCTGCGCGAGCCCCAGGCTGTCCCTGTGCCCACACTGCTCACACATCCCACAGCAGGGCAGGAGGTGTGTGAAGCCCTGGAGCGCGGCAAGGGCCAGGTGAGTCACCCATAGGGATGCAGCCAGCGATGTGGGAGGAGAGGGCTGGCTGCCTGCCTCTCCTGAAAAGGAGAGCTGCTGAGGAGGAGGAAGCTGGGAGGAAGGAAGGCCTTGTTTGTCTGTTCCCAGAGCGGTGCAGGAACTGCTATATGAGGAATTACCTGACCTCAAATCTCCAGATGCTTTTCACTAACTTCCTCATTTGAGCATCCCCCAGGTCCCGCAATCTTGCCCTGTGCTCTGCTGCTGCTGCTGCTGCCTCCCCTGAGCTACCCCAGCACTGGCAGCTGGCTTCCTCCAGGCTGCAAGGACTCTTCCGCCTCCTTATGCTCCAAATTTATCCACACCTGCTCTTCCTCCGGGATGGACCACATTCTCTCTGCATATGTAAATCCAGAAGCCCAGCTCTGCCAGGCAGGCAGGGCTTGGCCACCTGGGAAGGCAGGGAAAGCCATGGTGAGTGGGTGGTTCATGAGCTTCCAGTCACAGGGAGGATGCTGCAGGTGTGGGGTGTCCTGTGGGATACTCTGTGGGACCCAGGTGGGAAACCGTGGACTCAGGATGTAGGAAGTTGATGCTCTGCACCTATCACTGACACATGCTGGCCTTTCACACACATTCCAGACCTGCATACCTCGTGTTGCTCCCCGTGCAGCCCCTGCCTCATGCAGCCTCGCACAGCTCGGCATCCGTGAGGGATGAGGGGACAGGACCATGACGCAAAGGGTTCGTGCTCTTTGGAGACTATTGCTTCCTCTCTTGCCTGGGCCTTTAGGAGGTCTGAGCAAAGAATACAAAAGGTTTAAGGATGTGTGTTGGATTCTGAGGGATGGAGCCCAGCATGAGATAAATGCTGATCTGGAAGCAGGATCCAGCACTGCTGCTCTTCACATTGAACAGTGTTTCCTGGGGCAAGTGGTGGAGGAGGGGTGAGGCTGCTGGGTTCAGGAGGGCTGGGAATCACAAAGCTAAGGTGCTCCCAGGGAGTAGTTGGGGGCTGGGGTGTCTCGGAGAGCGGGGATGGAGGCACATTTTACTGCAGAACAAACCAGGGACTGTCACGTGTGTCCAGGAGCAGGGCTGGAAAAGGACAGATGGAAAGGTGTGCAGAGGAAGGGGAGATCAGCAATGGCACATGCTGAATGGAGGTTAGAGCAGGATCAGGGAAGATCCCTTTTTGGATCAGGGAAGACTTCTCTTTCAGGGATCATGCTGGGAATTGAGTAGGTGCTCAGAGTACCTCCTAGAACAGGGCAATGGAAATGGATTGCTGAGGTATGTGAGGGAGAACTGAGAAGGTAGGGAATGGCAAAACCTTTGTTTTCCTCCAGAGAAAACAAAGAAAAAACCTCCTCCTCCTCTGTTCAACTCTTCAGTTCTTTGCAATCTCATAGCACCCCACCAATCCATGGTTAAATTAGGTCCAGGCTGGGGCAGGAAAGGGGGATATCAGTCAAAACAACAAAAACAGCACTCCTGAGGAGGCTAATTTCAAGGTTGGGATGGATCTTCTGAAATAACAGTTTATTTCTAGACTTAGGAAAAGAACCAAGTAATCCACAGGCCCAGAAGGAACCATGGGGGGAATCTCATGGTCTCATACCTCTGCATTCAACAACCTGTTGTGCAAGCTGAGGTCACCGGTCATTGCAGAGGACAGGAACTCAGGGAGAGGAAGAGGGGACCGGATGCTTGGCCAAAGTACCTTAAGAAGTTATGTTAAGGATATCCCTTCTCCTCCAGAGCCAAGATGTGACCTCCCCAGGGCTCCATGGAGAGCAGCGGTGAGCTGCTTGGTTGCCCCAAACCTCTCCCCAGCTCCATCGTTTTTCCTGGCCTACATCTGACTATAGCTCTGGTTTCCCCCTGCCCCTTTTTTTTTTTCATTTCAGCATGAGAAGCAGCAAACGAAACCTTCCAAGCCCAAGCAAACAAAATAAACATGGGTCAAGACTGAGCAGGGAGCGATGTAATGGCAGGGGCACGAGATTGCTGATCTGGGAGAAGCCGTAGAGACAATGTGATGGGTTTTAGGGGTTTGGAAGGGCAAACAGGCTTGTGCTGCAGTAGCAGGAGATGCAGGAGCCAGCCTGAACATCATGATGAACCCTTCAAGCACAACAGCCTATCCAATTCCACTGCCCATCTGAGCAAGAGTTTGCCATTGCTCAAGTAAACAGTGAAGCCCAGCAATGCTTTCCCGAGGAGGAGAGGGAAGCCCTGCCAGCACAGGGATCAGAAGTCTTGAGGGGCCATGCCCATGCTTCTTGGACTGCCTCTGTCTAGCAGAGAAGTTATGGCTAAAGGACTTGGGTCACTTCAAGCAGGGAAGGTGGTACAGTGCCTTAGGGTCCCTTCAGTCACCCGATGGACAAATGCGACTGTTTGAACCTTAAAATCCTCAGCAGAACCCTGTGGAATGCTGATGGTTATCCAAAGAGAGGGGGCTGTGGTCACGAGCAAGAATGTGGCAGAACTCGAGGAGAGATGCACAGCTTTCCTGGTTCCTGGGAAAGGAAGCCACCATCTGTTATCAGAAGGAGGAATACTGACGGAAGAGCAATTTTGTTAGATAATGTGTCTAATTAAGATGGGTGACAGGATGCAAATTTCCCTCCTGGAGAGACCTTTGTGGAGACCTCAAGCAAGGATGCTTCTGACCTTGTCCTTCCAGTCAAGGCCAAGTGCAGAGTGAGAAGAGAAGCTGAGGGTGCCCAGGACCCTCCTTGCTGCTCCGCAGTGCCTGAACCCCTTAGGGGCTGGATGGGATCACTCTGCAGGCCTGGCTGGGCATGCTGGGAACTGGTAGCCAGACCAAACCAAAGTATCCCATATCTAGGATAGAGAGATCCCACAGCACCAGGCTATGTGCAAACCTGCCTTCCTTTGCCAGCCAACATCTGCTGAAGGCCCTTACTCAGGCTGTGCTTAATCCTAGCAGCTGCGTCATTCTTCCCCTCTACCCAACCCCCTTTTCCCCTGAAGAAATTTCGACGAGATATTTTTTTTTAATTGGCTTTGTCTGTTTGATCCCTAGTTCCTATTCAGGCCAAACAAGGAATGCATCTTACTGGAGACAGGATAGAGGACTCTTGGAGTTAATAGTTTTCTCCATTGTCTTTCAAATGTGTGCTGAGATGTCCGTAGCTGGGGGACCCATTGTGCTGCCTTCCTGCTTGTTTTTCCAACAGTCTCCAGTGAATAAAAGCAATGCAGAGCTTGTAATACACTTTCCATGACCTCTAATCTTGTGTACGATCTATCTCAATTGCCAGGTCGCATACAGTATTTATTAGCAGTGGTTCCACCTCCATCTCATCTACTCCTCCAAAACCCAGCCCCAAGCTAACCCTGGCTGGCTGCAGCTTCCTTCATCCACACCATCTCCACTGCCCTCATCCCTACCTTCTTGTCCCTCCTCCCTTCTTTCTGCTCTCCAAAGTCATGTGTCCTCCCCTCTTCCCCCGAGCATTTGGTCTCTGGAGATGCTGGCACAGGGGTGGCTGTGGCAGGGAGGTGACAGATCCTGGTGAAGGAATGCCTGCCCCTTCAGGAACGTATTTCCTGGGGACCATCCTACCTCCCCATCCCACCAAGAGTGGGTTGGGGTGATGCCACTTAGCAGTTACCAGAACTGGCAGCACAACAGGGATCCAAAGGAATGGCTGGATGGGACCTGAGGGCAGACAAAGGCTCTGGGTTTGCCTTCCCACCCTGGCTATGAGCTCACTCTGCCGCGTGGGCTTGATGAGATTCCCAGATGCACGGGCACACAATGCAGCAGGGAAACCCTGTTCTCCTGCCGTTATTTTGCATGGCTTCTCTGGGAATGTTTGCCTTTCCTACCACTTTCCTGTGATGCAGGAAGCCCTCAGGTGTTCCTCAGCTAGGACAGCCACCTGGGCTTCAAGGATGAGTCACTCTCTCTTCCTGTGTTCTCCTCAGCCTTTCCTTTGGCAAGGGCTGGCAACAAACAGCAGGAATGAATCAGAGGCCAGGATGGCTGAGGGACCAGAAGCCCTTCCCTGGGTGTCCCGGCATACGTGTTCCAGCTGCAGCACCACAGGGGACTGGACATTACCCACCACTGAGTGACAAGGACTGGCCATCCCAGGGGATGGAGAAATCTCCAAGTCATCTCACTGGAAGCTGTGCTTAAGAAGTCCCTTCCTAAAAGGACTGAATTCAAATTGTGATCTTTTCCAGCACCAAAGGGACATTCCCAGAGCTTCCTCTGGACAGAGCAAGGATCCCTCTCCTGCTCCAGAGGTTTGTGCCCAGGCCAAGGATAAAACACCAACTTCATGCTTTGGTCTTCTTTCTCCATCACCCAGGCTTTTCTCGTTGTTTTTTTCCCTCTCATTTGCTTCTTCACACCAATGGGTGGACCCCGGCCTTGATGTCTGTGCCCACCTCGAGCTAACAGGGTATCCCTCTCAAGCTGCCATACTCAATGACCGATGTCCCCCCTGTTGTCTAGGGGGTGTAGGCAGGAAGGTGTGGAGCTGGGGCACCACCACAGCCCAAATCTCCAGCCAAACTTTGTCAGTCACATCTGCTGAGGAGGCAAGTCCTGTCTTGCTCTGGGATTCCCAAGCACTGTGCAGCTGAGCCTCTGTTCAGAAAACTGGCAATAGGCTGAGTCTCACTGGGTCTGACTGTTTGCAAGTCTCCCATCTTCTTCCCAGGGATCCTGTAACATGCTTGTACCTCACTGTGCCACATTGCTAGGATTGGTCACTGGAGACATCGCAGCCACCGAAACATGGGCTGGGGGCAAGCAAGCAGGATTTTCTGGGCTGTATCATGCAGGGGACAAGGGGATTGGAGCAAGCAGTGAGAGCAATTATCTTTTGGTTTAGAAAAGGCAGCTGGAAACCAGCCTCTTTTTCTGCAGGTTGCTCACATAGTCACAGAAGGGACTTATGGTTTGGTAGTGCTGCTCCTCTGTGCCTCTCTTGCCAGAGCCCTGCTCCGTTCAAACCCATCACATCTGTGGGGGCAGGAGACAGACTCAGGGACTCTGAGAATTCAGGTCATGGCCTGGCCACGCAAAGCCCGCACAGCCCAGGCTGGGAATGGCATGGGCAGGCATTCAGGTGCTTCCTGCTCCTGCTCAGGAAGGTAGGACCTGTGCTGTGAAATGCTACACAAATATTCTGCCACCTTTATCAGCCTTGGCTTTACTGCCCATAATCTTGCTCCCCTTTTCCGAATTGCTCCTCAGGTTACAGCTACTGATGTAAATCAATGGGATGTCGTGCAAGCGGACTCGAGGACACAGGTCAGAGGGAAGGAGAGGGCCCAAGGCTGGACTGCTCCTGTGGAACCCACCACAGACAGTGGCAGCTGTGGGTCCAGGGTGCCCAGGGGACAGGTCCGGGGGTGGCTGTGGCTGCCCCTTCTGCTGCAGCTCAGCATCCAGGTAAGCTACCCAAGACTCACATTATCTCTGATGAAAGGCAAACAAAATGGGGAAAGTGAGAAGGAATTCCTCATCTGAGAGGGCTCTTATCACCTTTCCGCTTCCCTCCCCCTGGAGAGATAGAGCAGCAGCTCAATGCTCTGTTGTTCCTCAGGGGGCCTCTCCTCGCCTGCTCCCCTCCCCTGGGGATGTGATGGGGGCTCCCGGCCCCGCAGCTCGCCAGACACCCTTAGGCACACTCTCCCTGCCATGTCTGAACCCCTGCGCTTACCTGAGCGTCCACCACAGCACCTCTGGGCTTTGCAGCCCTCATCCCACACACCCAGGACCCCCCAGCTAAATGAGAGCCTCGTGCTTGGCGTGGGGAGCGCCGTGGTTTGGTGCTGCTCCCAGCACACCCTCAGCCAGGCAGCCAGAACAGACAGCGCCTGCCAGCCCCAGGTGACACGGCTCACTGCAGCCTTCATCAGCAACAGGTAACTGAGGCCGAGGAATAGAGCTCAGGTTCTTATCAGCCCTGCAGCGAGTCGCAGGGTGCTTACACAGTGACCTAAAGCAATTAACCCTCCAAGAGAAGCAGAGTGGGGCAGGCTCGCTGGCTGAGGGCGGGAGGAGGCAGTGGCAGGTGGTTTGATGCTCCTATAGCACAGAGGTCCTCAGGGCAGGCAGAAGGGCTGAAATAGTCTCTGACACTGCAAGAGGGAGAGGCGGGGATGAAGGAGACCCATGCTCCATTCTGGCAGAGGCAGGAAAAAGTGCTGGTCAACATCATGACGAAATCTCAAGGCCCCTTCCACCCATCCCTGTAAGAAGAGCACTTGGGAAAGATTTTATGCAGCATGCCAGCTGCCAGAAATGGCGAAGCTATTGATCATTAGGTTACAGAGCGGTGGCATAAAATCATGTGAATCCAAAGAGTGAACAGATGGCCAGCCTGAGCAGGATGAAATTATTTTGTAGCAGATCTGACAAGCAGCTCATTTCAGTGTTAGTGCAAGAACCGGATTTGATTTGGCAGAGAAGACAGGGTGCTTGTAAGGCTCAGTAGTGACACTTTTATTCATTTCTCAGATTTTTCTGCATCCTGAGGTTGTTTCTCTTCAGTTGGGGATACACTCACAACTCACTCAGCTGTGGTTTGATGCAGTTGCCCAAATATTGGTTTCCAGTTTCATTTTAGATGCAGTAGTGTATCCTGCCTGGACCCCAGCTGCTACTCCAGACGGTCTTGGGATCCAGTAACTTCCACGGCAGATCTGCCAGCCCCCTTCATGAGTATCAGATACCCTAAGACATCTCAAATGACTCTAAACCACTAAATTTTGGCAACAGAATCCCAGGATTATGAATACACTGAAGAAAATACTTAATTTTCCTTAATTTTTGTCCTTTTCTGAGAGTGCCTAGGGGATTTTACGTAGGCAAACCTCCAATGAAGCGGTCATAAATCAATCAAAATAAAAGGGTCTGTTCAGCACAGGATTGGGGGAGAAAATCTTTGTAGATCCAAAGTCAAAGAAAGTGCAAATATTTCCACTCTGTTTTCCCATGCTGGATGTTGCAAAGGACCCTTTTCTCGGTAACTGAGGTCTGTCAAAGAAACATGTCTCTGAAGGTTTAGAGTTTAGAAATGCCCGTGGCTAACATGCTGATTTGGAGTCGAATTGATCAGAAATCACAACTGGAGTCTGAAGGAGATATCAGCCAAACCCCAGTAAGTGCAGCCACCAGGGCTCCGGGCAGAGCCGGGCCCGGGGAAGGCAGAGGGATGCTCGCAGCTGAAAGCAGCCCTCACTCACTTTGGTGCCGCTGCAGGAGAATGCCTGGGAAAGTCCCCTGGATTTTTCGTTGAACAGGAGACGGTGCCAATGTGCAGAAGCCTGGCAGAGCACAAGGGCACGTTCAAGCAGGTTCAGCCAGGGGCAGTCGGGCTCTGGAGGATTTACCAGCTCCATGCAGGCAGAGAACTCTGCACTCACGGGGTCTCCTGCTGGCAGCATGCTTTGGTGGACCTCCTTCTGCAGGCAGAGTTTGGAAGAGTAGCTCTGCCTTCCCTCCTTATTCTTTATTCCCCTGGCTTGCAGAGGAAGGATATTGAGAGTGTTGGGAGGATATAGTTTGTGAAGAAGGATCCCAAAGCAGAGGAGCCTCCTGGAGATTTGCAGGCATATCCAGGGGCACAACGAGGTTCCACAGGGCAAAACCCAGGTCTGTGATCTTTCCTAAATGAGGATGTCTCATAACTTAACGAGCCAGGCTCTCTCAAGAGGTACCCAGGGGCATACTGCTCTCACTTTTCTTTCTCCCTGCCTGCTGCCCTGCCCACCCTCCAGCTCATCCTGGGCATATTAAATGAATTAAAATTAAACGCATCTCTAATTTATCTCCATTCTGTTTTCCCTGGAGAATGGTTGTCCCAGGGTGATCCCTCCGATAATGAGAACTGCTTTCGAAAATTAAAAAATACTTGTTACAGAAACCCCAAAACCAAATGCCTTGAGATTAACGAGGAGGCTAAAAAAACCCGGTGAATGCAAATTTGCAGAGATTAGCAGCTGTTCAAATGCAAGATGATCACCCAATGGCATATGCTTCCAGAGCATTGACTAAAACTCTACAGAACTATGAATAGATTAGGAAAAAATGCTGGCAATTACTTTGACTTTGTGAGTGGTTTCATGGATATCCTCGCAGGAATCGGTGAGGCAGACACCCATTCTGGACTGGTGAACCCTGTGTTTCAGAAACCAGGGTGGGACTCACGACCCAGACATCTGAACGTGAAATTGGAGGAATATTTGTTACTGAAATTCCAGTGTGTTTTCCAGAGAGCTGGGATGAGGGGAAAGGAAATGACTGCCAGAATGGCTCCAGCCCCGCTTTCCTTGTGAAGCTTCAGAAAGAAGCACAAATGAGCCGATGTTAACAGGCCAGGGAGAGAAGGTCTTGCTCAAGGGGCGTAAAAATCCTTGGCACTATGAACGTAGCACTTCATCGGGATGATAAAGGTGATAAAGGTAATGGGGTCCTGGGCAGAGGACATTCCTTCACTGCGTGGCGCAGCAGGAGGTCAGACACAGTAAATCACGGCACTTGTCTGGGGACGTGTAAGAGGAGATTAGGTGATGCCGGCTGTAGGTGTGGTGCTAAAGTCATTAAAGCCCTGCAAGCGCTGCGTTCGAGATGGGAAGAAAAGCACAGCCAGCTATGGGAAAAGCAGATTGCCAAAGAAAGCCCTGAGCTTCGTGGTGTTAGATATTTCCCAACGAGGGTCCAGGTGCTGCCCACACAAACGCAAACTTAACCCTGTGGAAATCGGCCAGCTCCTCGCTACGTACAGACACAAAACCTCCCCCAAGCAGGACGCGACCCAGACCTTCTCCGATGTCCTTGCCCCTTCCATCCCCTCATCCCCCTCTGCCCTCTGCCCCCTCTTCCCTTCCCCATGCTCAGTTGTTCCAGCACAGCCTCCACGCTCGCTGCAGCCTGCGTGCCTGGCTCGGGTGACCTTTCCGGCGACAATGGCTGCTATTGACTCCGTGCAGGCACGGCCAGCGATGACACAGAGCCACAGACGCAACTCTCCGGTCGCGGCAAAGAGGGTCCTGCCCGGCACAGCTGGGAGCGGGGGAGGCCGGCCTGGGAAAAGGCTTCAGCCCCCAGCTCGCCTTTCAGGGCGCTCGGTGGCCTGTGTGTCACACGGGTGGCTCCGTGCTCAGACACGCTTCTTAGACCCTTTAGTCCCACTGCAAGGTGCCAGAACCTCAGCGCGAGAAATTAAAGCCCGTAACAGGACTTTAGGAGCCTTACAGCGGTGGTACAAACCTTCCCACGTGCCCACGCACAAAAACAGCTTTGCTAGGGGGGAAAAAAAAAGTCTCACATAGTTTGGGAGAGATGGATACTGTGATTCACCGAGTCCTTTGTGGCTGGGGCACCGTGACAGTGTAGCTGCATTTTAGTAGGCACTTTTCACACAGAGTCTTTTGGATGTGGAACTAGAAGGCAGGGACTGTTTTATCGACTAAACCCCATTACTGACCCTCTCTGCAGGGCTTGGGATGTCTGCTTCCCCACATCTTAGCCATGGGCTAACAATTCCTCCCTGTCTCACCAGGGAAAATAAATGACTCAGTGCACACACAGCAGTTGCAAGATGGAAATTGCTATCTGAATGCTATGATGATGATGAATATTACCATTGTTGCTAAAAGTGCTAGTGCCAGGCAGGACCAAAGGATCTGTTCTGTATAACTCATGGTCCGTCCCCCAAGCCCCTTACAGCTTCTCTGCATTTTTACAGAAATATCAGTCCAAGTTTGGCATTTCTACCCAGCACCCCGTCTCGGCAAAAATCACAGGTCTTTATGATTCAGAAGCCATTCCTGCATCCCTGCCTGGAGCTAAAACAGGACCAGAGAACACCTCGCTCCTGACAAGCCCACTCCCTCAGCAGAAGGAGGTCAGCATCACTCCAGATCTAGGATGCAGTAAAGGTGCAAATGAGAAGGAGGCCTGCTCCCTCAGTGTCCTAGTATGAACAACAAAGGCAGGGGGACATTGCTAGCCCCACCACAAGCTAAACTGCAACCTCTCAATCCAGAAGAAGAGGTGGAAAAACAAATATATAGTATTAATATACTGAAGTCTTTAGATTGGTAATTTCCATCAGTGCTAAAGGCAAAAAAATGCCTCTGGAAATGCGTAGAGTCAGGCAGGAACCTCAGTGAAAACCTTGAATGAGCAAAGACACCGTATTGGAAAAATGGACTGATCAGTCCAGCATGGGCAGGTTTTAAATGTGCTCACCCCCCCTGGCTAAGCCAGCAGCTGGAGTACCCCTGCACCTGGTAGAAAAGTGGAAGAAGGAAGGGTCTACCCTCTCTCCAAATCCAGTGTTTTATTCCAAGCCAGTCAGCCAGCTTGCCCTTCAGACCACCAGTGAACCAGCCTGTCTGGGGCCAGCAAACACCTTGCTGGCAATGTCTGAAAGACCTCCCTGCCCCTTATCTGCTTGTGCCCTGGGGGGTTACTGTCTGTTGGATGAAGGAATCCCAATTACACAAGCTTCCCTCTCCCTCCCTCTCTTCCTACCATCCTCATGAGAGTGGCAAATGTCCCTGTGCACATATGTGCAATGGGGTTTAAAGGTCCTTATCAACTGCTCCTCGACCTGCAGGCCACTCCAGCCTGAGTTCCCACACATGTCCTTGGGAATGTACCTCCCTCAGAGCAGAGAACAGATACCCCAGGATTTGTTTTGCCTGCTGGGCAGTTTCCCTGAAGAGGTGGGAGAAAAGGGGGGTTAATTCAGGGTTTCATTAACCTAACAGTTGATTGCAACAGAAACTTGTCCTATATAGGATCTGTGTCAGGAAAGAGGCCGAGGAGGAGGGGGAGAAGATAGTGGGTTATAGCAACCCTGCTGCTTCTTCCAGACTTGCTTCCCTCAGCTGAGTCCCAGAAGAACAAAGCAGCTTGTGTGGGTTTGATTCCCAGCTCCAGGACCGTCATACTCCATAGGGGTAAGGAAAAGACAAAGTTGTGCAGGGCTGCCTCACGTAAGAAAGACAGATGATCCCACAAGCCATGTGTCCCATACAGGGACACACGTGAGCCCAAAGAGAACATTCACGCCACTTGCATGGCATCCATCCCCATGTAAGAAATTATATGGCAAAAATCTCCCTACATACACTTATGTGGCCTTTGGGAGATGTGTGGAGTATCTTCTGCTCAGAAGCAGAGCCACAGGTACATATATCCCACATAACTGTAGAGATACTCCCCAGTATGAAGAGAGAGGGATTGGGAGAGAGTGCTTTTAGGATTGGTTTCCTCTGCTCTTGGCTTCTGCTGCCAGCAAAAGGGCTGGTATCTCCAGCCTTCTCCAGCTTCCTATCTCAGCATGAGCGAGCAGGTGGCAGGGTGGCAAGTTGGAGCTGATGCAGCTGAAAACAATCCCTGCAAAATGGATGAACCAGGGAAAAAAAAATTAAAAAAGAGAATGCACAGCTGGAAGGAGAGGGGAGAAGACAGGGGAGCTGCTTTCTCCAGAAGCTTTTTTCCAAGTGACTTGCGCCAATTTTGAAACCACACCCTCAGTCACAGACAGAGATGTAAATACGTCTGTTCCCAAGCGGAGCTGCGCCGTGGGGACACCCCTCCTCCCCAAAAGCACCCGCCTGGCTGCCCTGCATGGCTGCAGCCAGCCACGCTGGGGGAGGAGGGCAGGAAGGGGGTTTTGTTCAGGAACTTCTGCAGAGCCCTGGGAGCAACTTTGGGAAGGTGTGAGAGCTGCAGAGGTGGAAGAATAGGGGAAGGAAGGAGGAATGGGGGAAGAAAGGAAGGAAATAAGGAAGGAGCTATTGTCACTGGAGAGGGCTGTGTGTGACCAGTGTGGCTGAGATTCCTGTGACCCTCGCAGCCCTGCAGAGAGTCCTGCAGGGAGTGAGTGAGGGAGAAGGAGACCAGACAGGTGCTCAAGAGGGTCTGCGCCATTGCTAGAGCCGTGTTGTCTTGAGATAAGTCTGACCTATTCGCAGTCGCTGCAGACCAGGAGCAGGAGCCGGCCTTTACGTCTGTCTTGACCTTCTATTGTGGCTCAAACATTGAAGGAGATTAAGGCAGTAATCAAACAACTCCCAAACTTTGAGGCATACCCAGTATGGGACTGCAGCGATGCAGAGAAGCCCAGCATTGCTGCCAGATCCAAAACAGCCCATCTGGCATGCTTTGTCCTGGTCCTATGCCAAGCACATTGACTTGGGAGGCTGGGGCATCTGGAGGGGTCTAACTCACACCATGTGCATCTAGTGACTGTTCATCTCAAAATCCTATAGGACACCTCTTGAAGAGCCAACCACCACCAATGGCTTGGAGTTGAGTCCAGGTCACTGCAGCACCCAAGCATGCCAGAAGCATCCATCATGGTATTATTTTCTGCTCAGTTAAGACAAGTCCAGATACAGGTCATAAATAACTGGGGGGAGGGAGGAGAGGGGAGAGAATGAGAGGAAGGATGGCAGAAAGACTGAGATTTAGCAAAGGTAGAAAAATCCATGTTTCAGGTATCTCTGGTTGGCCACTCCAGTGGAAATGAGGGGGCCTTGTTGAACCTTGGAGCACAAAGCCCTTCTCAAGGTGAGGAGCAGTGGTTGTACAGGACATGTGTGCCATGAATTCTGTCTCCTGCTGCTCCCACAAATACCTGGGCAGGTTGGGAAGCACAGAAAAAAGGGGATGCATGCTCCTTTTGTCACTTCCAGGCTTTCGGGACCAGGGCAGTCAGTCCGGTACCTTTCCTCAAAAAAGGGGACAGGAGAAGAAAAGCAGTGCCTTCAGGGAATATCCTCAGTGGTTTACAGGTTTCAACACAATTTTCAGAGGTGTGAAGAGAATACTGCATGCCCTTTCTGTGCCTCAGGTGGTTGCATGCGTGCACCTGTGGTAGGCAGTCCTCGTGCAGTGACCACGGTCCTCTGCTGGCACTGGCAGCACTGCAGCCTGGCGTGCATGAGGGTGGCAGGCAGCTCCCTCTCCTGAGGTTGGGAGAGTTGCCCTGGAATGGCACACAGCCAGTGCATAGGGAAGGGCTAATATTCGGGTGCAGAAGCTAAAGCCCTGCAGGCTGGGCTTTACTTCAAGTCCAGCCAGAACTTGAGATGGCTGGTATTAAAAAAAAAATAGGTTTAGGGTTTGGGTTTTTTTTTAACAGCAAGAAAGCATCTTTGGATCCCAGCTGGGTCCAAGGGTCAGTGAGATGTGAGGGTATATCTCTACCACACTCCTTTATCAGGATTTTTCCATTCTCTGAGGTATCTCAATCCTCCGTCTGCCCAAGATAATGGAGAGGCAGCCAAAATGGCATTTTAAACTCTTGGCTCCCTCTACCAACAATTGGACAAAGCAAAGAGGCAGGATGGGAGAAACTGGCTTTCTGGAAACTTCTGTTAGATGGCAAGGGGTCACACCCCCTTCAATAGAGATTGGAGTCGGGGGTCATTTTACATCTGCCTTTAATGAAGAATGGTGGGAAGGGAAATTTAGCTCCGATGAGCTAATTAAATATATATATAATTTCCACTCTGTTAGCAAGGGGAAAAAAAAGCCTTGGACCAGCTGCTAGGTCATTGTTTGTGAACTTAAAAATAAAAGTTTCTTGGCATAGGTTTCAGAGATGGAGGCAGTATCTTGCATTGTCATTCCAGAGAGTAAGGGAGAGTGAGTGAAAGAAGGATGAGGCCAGGCAAGGATCGTTCAGCTTGACTACGTGTTGCTCAGGTGTGTCTTGGCTTTTGAGCGTCTTTTCCCTCTGGCTGGTTTAGGTAATCAACATCCTGCCCAGATGGTGAGCCTCACCAGGGACGGATTAACAGGCCCCACACCCTAAAGAGGCTGGAAGTATCCTTCCATGGGGATGGCAAATGCTTGGCAGTGCCATGAACACATTGGTGGGGCTCAGTGGCCCCAGGCAGGCTCACCTGGGCCCTTCACCCTATATAAGCTCCATTTAAGCTCAGGTTCTGGTACCTGCTCCTGGCCTGAGCTATGTTGTAGGTGTATCTGTGCCCAGCCTCATCTCCAGCTGCCCTGGTTTCCTGACCGGTTGTTCCAAGAGGACTCCAGCCTTTAGCTGGTGGTAGCTTGGTCTCCAGGATGCACCTTGGACCTGTGCTGCAGCCTTGTCTTCATCCCTGTCTCCTGCTGCTCCTGACTAAATCTTCACTTGTCTAAGATGGTGACTGGAACCTGTCCCTGGTGTCACCTTGGTGGTGCCAATCACCTGTGGGGCCATGCTGGGGGTGTGCTTGGCTTGGGTTGTGCTGGAGCCTGGTCCTGGGGCTGTGTGTGACCTGGGCTCACACCTCCTTCTCAGGTGAAGGACATGGACCTTGCACCCCACTGCTTCCCTAGTGACCTTAGGGTACTACTGCATCCCTTTTTCTGTCCCGATGGCTTTTCAGCACTGGCTTTCCCCTGCCCTCTCCCACTCCCTGGCCTCTCCACAGAGGGGCCTTGGCACCCCTCCCCACATCTGCCTGCCTCTGGGAGTCTTTCTCATCTCTGTGTCTCTGAAGCAGATCCATGTGCCTGCACTTCTTCCAAGTTATGATCCCAACCTGGCTCCAAGTCCCCTGTCCCCACACTGTGACCTTAAACTGGTCCTGTGCCACCATCCTCACCCAGTTCCATGACCCTGCTGCATGTTATCCAACACACAGCAGCCAGGGCATTTTACAAGGAGCCATCCATGGAGTCCAGACCTCCCTGAGGTGTGAGACCACACCTTGATGTTATGCTCCATTCAGCCCCAGCTGTGCTGGAGGTATACCCATACCTGTTCCTGTCTCCATCTGTCCTGACCAGTTTTCCTAGACAGACTCTACACCTGTTTTGTTGTTCACTTCGTCTCCAGTCCCATCTCTGTCTCTGCTTAGGTACTGAGGGACTGTACCAGGAACAGCGGGGTCACAGCTGAGCTGGAATCACGACTGGTGTGTCCCCTCTTGAGGATCAACCCTCTTCTTGCTGGTCACAAGCCAAACCATGGTAGGAAGCCTCGTCTCCAGGGGCCTTGGTGCTGATTTTTCCCTCCCCACCCTGTTGCATCCATTAGTCTGATGCTTTCTGGCAGCAGCTGCACATGGAACTGGAGACCTGAACTTTTCCATTCCCCAGCCTCCAGCACTGCCAATCCCTCTGAGCTGGGAATGGGCATTAAATCATTCTCCAGCAGCAAAGGGGTCTCAGCTCTCCCTCTCACTTCCTGGGTCCCATGTGCTGCTCCCTCTTTCTGAGAGGGAAGGAAGGGGAGCATTTCTCTCTGCCCCAGTGGGTCCAACCCTGCTTGGCTTCTCTGTGGGCTCACGCTATGTCGGCTGGACTCTGGTTGCTCTCCCCCTTTCTGTGAGCCCATAGTGCTGCTCCTTCCCCTCTCCTGTCCCAGCGATGGCTCTGGCATGCTTGGTGTGCTGTCATTCTAAAGAGCTTGTCCCCAAATGCTTGGCAAAAGGGAAATCAGTAATAATTGTAATAAAAAAGACCATAATCCCCCCAGACAGATTGTGCAGCCAGGGAAAGAGACCAAAGCAGGGAGAGCCTGGCTGGCTTTAAAGTCTTGTTCCACCTGCTTGTCAGCTCAGTGACCAAGCTGGGGAGGGTCAGAGGAGGCTCTTGGGAGACACTGTTCAAAGCCAAAGGACGGTGAGAAAAGTTTTCCTTGCTTTTGAGTCAGTCTCCCAGCCCACCTGCCTGGATTCCACTATTGGAAAGGATCTCTGCACCTCCAGACACCCCGCAGACATGCTGGCAAGCTTGAGTTAGCTGCTGGTGTCCATCTTTGTGCAGAAAATGCTGCTGGCCCATGCTTGCCTTTCCACTGACACTGAGCAATGTGGTCAGTACGCAGTCTAGGCTTTTTTCCTCTCCAGGAGCAACGCTGAAAGGATTCCCATGTGTGCGCTTAAGACATGTCTGTTTGTCAAGAGGTGTTGGCTCCCTCCTCACTGTGGTTATGGGAAGGCCTTTTTGTTTAAAAAGGAAAACAAATGAATAGATTCCCCTGACACCCAGACTTTTCAGGCATGAACCCAAGGGAGTCCCTTGTTTAAACATTGGGAGTACACTGCTGGGTAACACCCCTTCTCTCCCTCCCCTCTGGGCTTTTTTGGGGGTTGTGTCAGGCTTTTTTCTGCCTCTATTTGTTATTTCTGAGCTTCTTGCTTCTGGCCAGACCTGCTTGGGGGAAGCTGGATGCCAGTGAGGGTCCTACAGGCTTGAGTTTCTGGGCTGGAACACCACAAGGGCAGCGCTGCCCTGAGGACTTGCCGTGGCAGAGCTGTAGGAGAGGATGCCATGAGCAGATGGAAACATATGGACAGTGTTTGGGGCAGGTCAGGGCCATGACATGAGGAGGCTGAAGTGGGAGAGAAAGTTTCCTCTCTCCTGATCTTAGGTTTCCCTCCCTTTTCTGCACATCTAAGCTGCTGAGGAAAAAACCAGTGTGCTCCCCTCCTCCCTGCCTTACAAAAACAGAGAGTAGAGTCAAACTTGGAATTCCCCTCTGTCTCATCACTGGGGAGACAGGGTCTTGGTGGTGATCTCACCCCATCAGAAACCTTTCTGTGCATAAGGCTAAGCAAGCAATGAAGAGGGAGGACAGGGAGGAGGGGAGTTATGGCAGGAAACCAAGAACACATCAGACACTCTAAATTTAGATCTTTTTATTCAACTCGGACAATATTCCTTGATTTCTCATTGTTCAGGAGAGGGCAGAGGGCAGGGGATCTATTGAAAGGCTTTGTCCTGAGAGATGCCACTTTGTCTGGATATATGGGGGGTGGAGGAGCCACAGATCAATGTTGGTCTGGCACAGGGGAGAGGTGCAGGTCCCACAGTTCCAAATGGTTTGGCATGAGGTGGTGGATGGGCACCTCTGAACAGCCCTGGCACCTGTGGGGCAGAGCTCAGGGCTCCCCTCAGCCCTGCATTGGTGGGCAAGGACAGGCACAGGGCCCTTTGGCCAGCACCCGTGAGCGGTGCCCCTGCTTTGGGGCAGGTCCCCGTGGCAGCGGGGCGTCAGACGCAGGGCGTGTAGGATAAATACACACCCTCTCTATACGTCTCGCTGCCTTTCCGGCATTGCAGCTCAAAGTCTATTTTTAAACTCCCTCCTTTATTACACAGGCCAGAAGATAGCGGCAGCCTGCCTCCTGCCAGGCCAGCCGTGCTGCTCTCCCACGCAGCCCAGGCAGCAAGCTGTCCCCCACACGACACGGGGGGCACCCAGTGCCCAGTGATGGGGGTGGGGTGCGGGGTGGGCTCTGGGGGAGCATGACCTCCCTCTTCTCCCCAGGCTCAGGCCTCAGCAGGCACAGAAAACCGGGGGCAAACGCCTGGCTGCGTTTGTGCTGTTGCGAGGCAGCTGCTGGAGCAAGTGTGCCACTGCAGAGTGTTTCATCCCACTGTATCAGTGGGATGTCAGTTTCGCTCAGGGCCTGCAGCTTAAGGGAGGTAAATGAGCTGAAAGTCGGCTGCAGCATCACCAAATCTGCCTGCTGCTGGTGTCAGTACCACCAGCTGGGTGCAGGCAAGAGAACCAGCTCTTGCAGGTAGCGCAAGCGGGGCTTTCCATCTTGGCTGATGCCCTGACCCCCAGCCAGGAGCACTTTGAGTGGGTTCTGCTCTGTGATGTGAGCAGCAACAGCAGGTGGCAGGGGCTGGGAGGGGAGAGCCGCTTGCTTTTGGTTTTCGACCCTCATCTTCATTTCATCATGAGTCATGTTACGTTCTGAGCTGAGTAACTGCTGGGGCTATTTTTACTCCAGCTCAGCAAAGCTTCCTTCTCGCTGCTGCCACCGCCACTCGCTGCGGACCCAGGGGCAAAGGATGGGGACATGGTGAGTGGCACAGGGCGAGGACAGGGGAAGCAGTGTTTGGGGTGGTGTCAGTGGAAAGGGGGACCGCTGCCCACCTAATCAATTTGGAAACAAAAATAGTATATGCCTTTTGAAAAACAACAGATGACCAGTGATGTGTGGTGTATTCACACACACATACGTATATATTTATTATACTGGGAGAGGGGAAGGGGGGAGGGAGAGAAATTCCTTTCGAGTGCTATTCACCAGTCTGGAAAAATAAAGAAGGAAAGCAGAACATTTTTTCCTTTCATCAAAACAGGAAAGAGAGGGGGAATGGGGTGGGGAGCAGATCCATAGACATAATGGATGTTTGCCAGTGTAAGGAAATTGTTCCCTTCTACCCTAAACTTGGGGGTTGGGGTGGGGGAGAAATATATGGTAGTATGATCAGGGAAGGCTGCATCCCCTCCTCCCCAGTTGATGCAGGAACGTGTATGCACACGGGAAAGTGCTGGGAAATCAGTGCCCCCCCAGCCTTGCCTTTTCTCTTTGAATCCTGCTCGAGCTGCACATCGGCAGAGATGTGAAATGCCTTTGCCTTCTTCACCTCAAAGCTTGGGGCAGGAAGGCACAGGCAGCACGAGTCCTGTCCCTCTCTGCCGCTGTCACGGGCTGTGCTCTGCCCTCTGCGTGTGTCTGCACACTCGTCCCCCTTCCCCATCCTCTCCTCTCTGCCAGGTTTCTCCCAGGAACGGGTGAGATGAAGGAGGTGGTGAGGGGCCGGGGGAATCCCTCTGACGGAGAGAGACAGGCAGAGGGGGGTGGTTCCCAGAGAAAGCCCAGCAGGTCCCATCAAATGCCTGCTCTCCAGGTGACACCTTCCCTTTCCCCTGGAGCCGCTGGCTCTGTCGGGGTTTTACTCATCCTTGGAAAGCATTTTCCCTGCCAGTGCCAGGGGCGGGAAGGCAAATTATGCAAGCCTTGGTTACCCTGAGGCTCTGCCTTTCTCCAGCACCAAATACAAACACCAAGCTCCTTGCCTGTCTCTGTCTCCTTCCTTCCTTTGGTTTCTCTTCTCCTTTCCTCCTCCTTCCTCCATTAAACTGAACTCAGTCATCAGGAAGTCGGGGCAGCACCTTTGGGGCAAATGGTGTAAAACCACAGTGTGAGCTACGTACAATAACCCTGTCCTTATTATTTGGGATAGTCGGGATAAACCCCACACAACCGGGCGATGTGGTGTAAAACCCACTCGCCCACAGAACGGATCTCCGGGTGTAAACGAGGTGTAAAACTTACTCTAGGTGCCTGATTTCTGTGCCGCGGCATCTCCCCTCCATTGACGGCTGCGGCAGCCCCACGGCGGAGGCGTAGGGATTGCTCATCCTTCTCCTGAACTTAGAGACCGGAGCAGGAGCAACACCTAAGTTAGATACCTTGAGTGGGCGGGCTGACTACACGTTGGCTGTCAACACCTCCTAATTTCTTTCCATTGATTGTTTTCAAAATAGGACTCATCATGGAGAGGCTGAGACATCTCAGCTGTTCAGACTGAGTCTTGCTTTCCATTGTAAGCCCTGTTTTTCTTCCTGTTGTTTCATAATTCTCTACCCCCTCTGAAAAAAAAAAAAAATTAATAAATTAAAAAAAAATATCACCCCTCACTTCATGCTGCTGTGGATGGTGGCTGGTACGATCATTTTTTCCACCAACACAAGATGAGGGGAGAGCAGCCTTGCAGCAAGGAACTGCCTGTTGTCCTCAGACACGTGTTGCTCTCTTCCCTAGTGATAAGAGAATAACCAGGGAGATGAGTTCAGCTGTTTGCAGGTTTGAGAGCTGTAGTGGTAGTGAAAGTGTTTTAATAAGAAATCCTGGTGCAAGCTCTTAGGAAATCTGGTTTTGTTGTGGTTTGCCTGCAGGGCCATTGCTGGCTAGCACAGTTGCAACCAAATCTTGTCATGATGCTCTAATGGGACATTTTTACTGTCCAGGTGCTACACATAGCCTCAAAATACCTCCCCAATATATGCCATGGTGGTTTCAAACTCTTGTCCTCTGACATCTGGGACACCAATAGCTCCACAGGCCTCCATGCCCATCCCACAGGCCAGGGATGAGGGATCCCCAGGTGAGGATCCCAATCGGTTTTAGGGGTTTGTGGGACACATGTCAAACTAATTTCACAGAAGTAAGAGAATCAAAGGAGCCCCCAGCAGACTCAAGGCACAGCAGTTTTAGGTGCAGGCACCCCTATAGAACTCAGTGCCAGTGAGACTGACCCAGCCAATCTAAAGGCCTCACTAGAGAAAAATCTGTCCCTGTCTTAAAAACAGAAAGAGTAAGGAAAAACCACTGAAGCCTGAGCAGCTTGAGTATCACTTTGCTCTATTTCCAGGCAAGGTCATAGGTAGATGATTAGTCAAATTCCAAACATCCTCTTCCTTGCTGTCTGGAGGTTCAACAGGGATTAGGTTTTTTTGTTGTTTCTGATGTCAAGCTTCTAAAAACTGCCCAGCATCATCCACATGAAAATAAATAACTCTATTTCTATCCTACCTAGCATGAAATATAGCCGGATATTAAAAAAAAAAAAAGCACATCACATATATCTCCCCCAAAATCAGGCCCTGCAGCAGCTACAAGCAAGAAATTTGGACCAGTCCCTGCTAGCTTTCTGCTGAGACCTTCTCCTCTCCAGCAGCAATATCTCTCCCTGCTGAGGAATTTGATCAGCCCTCCCACACACAGGCTGTTCTGCCCAGGCCAGGCAGCCACTACAGCGTGGGGGACTCCCTACACAGGTGGCATGAAGGTGGTGGAGCCATGCCAGCACATTTGAGGGCAGAGAGCCTCAAAAGGCACCTCCACTGACCCCTCGGGAAACTTAAACACATAACGGGGTCATGGACATTGGGGACCTAGCTATCCTCAGCTCCCTCTACAGAGATAGAAAGACTTCTCAAACCCTCACCCTTCCCTCTGCTGACTGCTAAGGAGCCCAAGGCTACAGCATTTCTTTGGCTAGAAAGAGGTGAGATAGAGCAATGCCCTTTAAAAACCTTTTTTTGAAGCCTCCTACAGATTTCAAAAGGAGCTTGTTTCAGCAACCAGGTGGACATCAGGGTTACAGCTCCACTCTGCTAAGGAGTTAGAGCTAAGTTATCATCACTTGAAATGGCTGGTACGCTGCTGGTGAGCCAAGATGGAGAATGAGGGGAATTCTAAGAGCGTCCTGAGGAATTTGGAGTGGGACAGGGCTAACATGGCTAGAGCATCTATGATAAAGTCTTGTTAAGGTCTCTGGTGGTGGAAATGAGCAAAGGTATGCCTTGCATTTCTACTTACACCCCCTTAAGCTCCAAAATTGGAACCGAGCCACTTGAGACTCAGTTTGAGGGACTCCTGGGACCCTCCTTATCCCTGCACCCATGCACCTCAGATGCCCTGGGCTTTGGAGCTGATATGGCTCTGAACAACTCCCCAGCTGTGGAGAAACCTGCCCACTCTTCTCCTGGGTTTGGGTGAAGGAAGGTCATCCCCCGTGACCCAAGAGAACCATGACATGCTGCCCAGAGGAGCCAGGCTATTTTAACAAAGCTATGGAGGACCCCCAGTATTCCTTGTGTCCGTGTGCTTCCTGACCAACACCCACATCCAGGAGACCAAAGTCAGGTTCAGGGGTGTAGCTGGCCAAGCTGGGAGCCCTTTGGAGGGCTGCCTGCTGCTCAGTTCCAGTGGCTGCTCCTCCTGCACCCTGACACTTCGGGTGGTGCACATGCGAGTGCTGGAGTGAGACCGTGTGTTTTAGAGAGGGTTGGCTGCGGGAGACTCGCAGGCACCCAGAGAGTCTAAGGGAGCATGTGTGATGCTGTGAGATGAGGCCACTGGTATGCCAGTGGGTGTATGTATGTGAGAAGGGAAGAGAGAGGGGGAGAGTGAAGGAGAACACATGGATGCCCAGGGATGTGTGAATGAGACAGAATTTGCACGTAGCTGTGCATGCGAGCGGCTCGAACAGAAGAGTGTGCGTAGCATAGAAAAAGCAGGGAAGATGCTTGGGATTCAGAGCGAACGCCTGCCGAGCGCCTGCGGTGCATGACGGTGCAGGAATGTATCGGTGGCTACGAGCCTGCACAAAGATGGTGCAGAAATCCCTCCTGGTCGTGCCTGGAGTGTGCTTTGTGAGTGTGCAAGTCGGCACCAGGAGATCACTCGTATGTACGTGAGAGGGCGTGTGCACGGGTGTTTTTTCAATAGGATATGACTCTTTCTTGAACTCACCTGTTAGCAGCCTTCCCCTCCCCATCCCTCTCCCCCCACAGCAAATATCTGCTTGCTTAATTTCCCCTCAGATGTTTATTACATCGTGGAGATAATCATGCAGCAAAATACCTCCGGGTGCCACGAGCAACACCAGATTGTCTTATAGCAACGTGTAAATTTCTCTGGCTTCTTTTTTTTCCCCTGCACACAAAGAGATGTAAGATATTAAAGTCATCTCTCTCCCTGGAGCTAGTGGTGTAGCAGGGCAGGGAAGGCAGTGAGTGGAGCTGAGAGAAATGGGCTCCAGACTGAAACAGCGAGAACCTGGGGCCAAAAAAAATAACAAACTACCGTGCCGGGAACTCCTCTCTTCTTATCTCTTGCCGAGGAGGCAGGAATTTCTGTCCCCATTCCTCACGCGATATTAAAGCCACATTATACAGGTTGCTGCAGCATTAGTCATTTTTAATTAATTTATCATTTAAATTAACACACTTTTTATTTTGTCAGCAATGAACTGCTACTCCCTCACTAGATTTGTTCCTTGATACCCAGCCAAGAGGAGGATGGCAAGTTATGCTCCACCCATCTCCTCTCCTTCATAAAAGGAGCAGCCCTGAGTGCCAGCTTAGTCTCTCTTGCAGCTCGCAGAAAATAAAGACCCGTCGGCTCTCTAGCCTCTCCTGAAATCTTACCTTTTCTGCATTTTTTTGGTTTTCCCTTCTGGTTGCAACAGAGTGCAGGAGGCAGCACCAGTGGCTCCACTTTGAGGCTTGTCAAGGCTCAGCGCACGCACACACACGCACTCACAACCCAGAGCAAAACATTTGCTCTCACCTGTCTCCAAACCCAAAGCAAACCTCCCGTCCAAGCAAACTGCCAACACTTGGAACGAGAAGGCACCCGAGCCAGAATCTAATGCAAGGGGAAGAAATTAAATGTACACTGGCAACTTTTCTCTAAAAAGCAAGTGGCCAAAAGGAAGGAAAGGAGCATTTTAAGAAGAGGACAACTTAAGGAAGAAGATTTCGTTTTTTGGATTTCACACCAAACTTTGGAAAAGTTTTTTTTTTCTTTTAGTTATTATTCTGCGCACCTTCTTCTAAGAACACTGAGACATTGTTACCTGCATGTAAAAGCTTTTACATATATATATATATATATATTTATTTTTTTAAAGGATAGAAAACCAAGAGGAAGAATAGCATGTGGACCACCTAGCTAAAGGCACCACTGAAGCATCCCTTGCGACAAGGGGGACGCAGACTCCGGATGCATATAATTCCGAGGGACTGCATTTTTTTCCCACCGGGCTTATGAGATAGCGCAGGGGCAGGCGAGTCACCGAGAATTACTTCTGTCTCCCCTCACCACCACCCCCACCACCTCCACGTCCTCTTCCAAGGGCTCCTGCGACTCTCCCACCTCCTCCCGGCTCGCAGGGGACATGGGAACGCGCGGCGCCCTCGATGCCTGAGGCCGAGCGNGCCCCCGATGCCGGAGGCCGAGCGGCCGCGGGGCTGTCTGCGGGAAGCGCTTCCCTCCCGGGGCTCGCCGTCCATGTGCCCGCAGCCGGCGGGGCCTGGAGTCGGGATGAATTTCGGCGTGGTCTTCGCGTTCATCCTCTCGCTTCCCCTGGCCCGCATGGAGGTGAGTTTCCGCCGCGGGCAGCGGGCGGTGCTGCCGAGCTGCCAGCCCGGCGCTGGGGGAGAGCC
>VZTN01012422.1:409225-446428 GCA_013400515.1 Erpornis zantholeuca
TAATGGCGGGCAGCGACCGCCGCCCCACGCCCGGAGGGCAGCGCCCGCTGCAGCGAGCAGCCCTCTGGAGCGGGCTCTCCCGTCGGGACGGGCCCGCCGCGGGGGACTCGCCGGGGAGTACGCACACCCCCGTGTCTGCCCCCGGCTGTAGGGGCAGGGGAGACCAGGATGAAGCGGCCCCTGGTTGATGTGGGAGCGGGGATGCTGCCGCCGAGCCCCGGGGAACCCGCAGCTTCCTGCTCTGCCTCGCCCAGGGCTGTCACTCCGGGGAGGGCGCCGGCTCCCTCGAGCCTCTCACCCCATCCGGTGATTTTAGCATCCCGACAGTGCGGGTGCAGCAGGGACCCGGGCCCTCTTGGCACCTCTGGAATAACGCACAGTATGAAACCCACCCTGGCATCGCCAGGGGGCCAGTGGAGAAAGGGCGTGGGGCTTTGGAAAGGGGGAGGAAGGGGACAGTGCAAGGAGAGACACCGACAGCGAGTGGCACGGTTATTCAGCAAGGTGTGTACCCAGCTGGGGGAAGGGGCAGGAGGTGAGAGTCTGCTGTGCTTCCGCGGTCATGCCAGCATCTTGCCCTGCAGCCCTGAATGCGCTGCTCAGAAGAAGCCGAGTAGAGGATAAGTGTCAGGTGGTGGATTTGAACAAACACCCCAACCCACTTCAGTTTCCCTATGTGGAAATTGAAGCCCCATCCCAAGCCCTGGTTGAGGAAAAGGAGCCCCAAAGCCCAAATCCTTTGACCTCTGCTGTCACAATTCATCATCTGATCGCATGCAGATTGAGGGAATCAGAAAGCCCCTAACATTCTCACACAGCGCTCGGTTCCCACTTCAGCTCTACCCAACATGGTAAAACTGTGGGTTGGATCTGCAGCTTGATTGTCAGGGGCAGGAAATATCCTTCCACCAAAACTTTCCCTTCTTTGCATCATTTTTCTCTTTTCCTTCCTCATTTTTGGGCAGGGTGAGTGGGTGCACCCCTTGTGGGATGGCAAAGAAGAGGTTGGCTGCAAAGCCTCACGTCACCTCGCTACAGGCCCTTTTTGCCCTTGCCCAAGCCACAAAAGGAAGCTAAAAGTTAGAGCTGTGGGCTACCCGGTGGTCATGTTTGTTTTGGGCAGGGGGTGGTATTTCCTCTGTGGATGGCTCAGATCTCCTTCTGCCATGCAGCATCAAACATCAGCTATGGTTGGCACTGGGGAAGGGTGAAGATGGAAGTGTCTGTTCCCAAGGAGCTGTTATTCAGTTGCCATAATCAGATTGAAACACTGCACAGCTCTATGACAGCCTAGTAGAGTTAGAGTTTGGCAATTCTGGCCTGAGGTTTCATCGAAGGAATTGTGATATTTGTCATTGCATGACCGGAGAAGCAGAAGGTAGATGCTTCTGCCTGCAGCCAGTCCTCTCAGTTACTTTGAGGGCAGTGTGTTGTACTGTCTGCACCAGGCACAGACATCACAGCTCCCACCCGGCTGCTGAACCAGAGTCCTCCTCCGAATGGGGCTTGCAGCTCATCCATAGCCCCGCTGGAGAAAGTGCACGAGGAGCAGTAGCTCCCCAGATCAACAGAGGCCCTGAGCAAAGAGATGGAGCCTCCTGAGTCCCTCTCCCTCTTTGATCACACCCATCTGGAGCTGGAGGGCCCTGGAGCTCTTCCAGCCGGAGGGAGTACAAGCCTCAGCGGGAAGGTATTTGCCAGTTGGGAAGCGAGGATGCTGAACCTATTTGCATTTGCCCCACGGGCTGTAATAGTTGCCTTGCAACATTTACAGAGATGGGCTGAGCCAGTCGTGGTTGTGCTGGGGTGAAGCCCCACTGGCAGTGCTTTCTGGAATTCCCAAGGAATGGGGTGCGGCCGGGCGCTTGCTTATAACCTCGGCCCAGCTCCCCATTGCGTCTTCCTGCTGCTAGGCTCCGGCATTCTTCCCTAGTCTTCTTAGCACGAGGCAGTGACAAGGACAAAGCAGTGGAAGCCGGGATGGATGACACGTCTGGGGTGAGATTGTGGAAGGAGCCAGGCGAGTCGTCCCTGCCTCCCTCTCACTGTCAGCTGATGTGCAGCAGCAGGAGGGAATGACAGGGCTCCTGCGCTGTTTCCAGTGCTGCTGGTACACAACCAGCCCCGGGGGTGGAAATGCCTCCAGCCCTTGCAGGGGAGGTGTGGGAGGAGTGTGGAGGAACAGTGGAGTCCCCCTTGAAATGGAAAAAGGGTGGGTAGGTCTGGCTGTATTTTAGGAACACGAACTAGATCAAACGTTGTTTGATTATTTCAAGGGGGGAAAACATAAGCCATGACTCCAAGAGGAAGGGGTTCGTGTGAAGCGGGTTGTGCCTGCTGCAGGGTACTCTGGCAGGCATTTGTCAGGGTCCCCTTGAAGCCAGGAGTGCTGCTGGAAGGGTGGAAGCCCTGTGCCAGGGGAGGGCTGGTGGCAGGTGCTGTTGGTCTTGCCCTCTGCCAGGGAATGTGGTGGAGTCTCCCCTCAGGGTCTACACATCAGCTTCAGAGGGAATTAAAAAATGCTGTTTGTTTGGGGTTTTTTGCCTGGCTGATCACTCAAGACCCTGCTGCCAAGATCCTTTGCCATGGTCGGTGTGGAGGTGCTCAGAAAGTCCTCCTCTCTTGGGCAGAGGAGCAGATAGCTGGATGCTTCCCTGCCCTTCACAAACTGGTGCTGCTGCTACCCTTCAGTGTGTGGTCACATCAGCTCAGAAAAAGGAACAAAGAGTCCTCACCTCGGGAGTATCCTTGTCTGATTTCTTTGAGCCCTGAGGGTCTGCCTTTCCTGCTGGTTGCACAATCTTTTCTCCCTCCTCCTCTGTACCTTCCAAGAGACACACCTTCAGGCAAGACTGTGAAACCCTCGCCAGAGGGTGTAGACTACAACACTGCATATTCCCTGCACCAGCTTGGAAGCAGCTGATGGCAAGGGGACCTTTCAGCATCCCTGGTGCTCAAAAGCATAAGTTGGGAAAATCTCCAGAGCAAGAGGTAGTAGGGCTAGGGAGGAGGCAGATTTTGGGAGAGTGCATGTGTGGGGAGCAGGAACAGGGGAATTGCTGCACCTGCGTTTATTTGCAGTGACCAAATAGTGCTGCTGGACATCTGGGAGGAGGGGAGCAAAGCCGATGTGCTGAGAGGCCCCTGTGTCACAGCCACAGTGCAGGGAGGCTGCCAGGCAGGCAGGGCCCCTGCCCAGCTGCTCTGCTGCCTTCTGTCAGATGTGCTGTGGCTCCTCAAGCACCAGCAGCCAGCTCAAGAAAGGGAAGTGAACATCCCTGCCAAAGGATTGGCAGACTGGGGGGTGCCCTTGCGACTGGGGGGAGAGTCCGAGTCAGGAACTGGGGAGCGGAGGGAGGGAGAGAGGGAAGAACAAACTTTCTTCTAAGAATTCAGGGCCTCGCAGGAATACAAGGCCAGGCCTTGGGGCACTTGACAGCCAGCCAAGAGTCCATTGAGACAAAAGTCTTCTTTGATCTGCCGCACAGTTAAAAAAGGAGATTGTTAACCTGTGTTAGACAAATAACTCCAGAGGAGCTGCTAAGCAGGAAAAGCACCAGCTGCTTGGGCTGGTCTGTTGGGGATCCCACCTCTCTTGCAATGCTCCTCTACCTTCTGACCCCATGGAATTACGTGGAGGTGATTGATGGACCTCTCCTTCCCTGTGTCTCATCCCACAAGTGCCCCAAGCCTGGATTTGTGCGATGCCCTGATCTCAGAGCATCCCAGGCATGGGGCTGGGGCGGGGGTCAGAGCTGTTCCCGGTGACAAACCCCAGAGGGAGCAAGAACAAGGCATGCAGCTCAGGTTTGTAGCTGCTCTTAGGCCAGCCTTGGCCTTGGTTTACAAGGGTAAAGTAAGGAGCTTCACAGGTTTGCAGTTGTCATTGGCAGAGTTGCCTTACAAAAATGGGGGAGGAGGATGGGATTATGAGCCATGTGAGCTGGTGTTACACCATAGCCATGCTGGTAGTATATGCAACAAGAAAAAACTGGCATCTAAAACTGCTGCCGTGAGCAGGGAGCGGAGCTTATTCCTACAGGCAGTCACCAGAAATACGGCTCCTGAGGGCCTGCATTTTCACTGCCTGATTCATATCTGTTCCCCCTGCTCAGTTAGCAAGGTGACACCTCCCAGCTCACTTCCAAAGTCACTGAGTCTCGTAACACCTGCCCACGCTCTCCTCCCAGCAAGTGCCAGAGTTTAAAATAAAGTTCCATTTCCTACACGTATTAAGTGTCAGGAAGGTCCGGGGGCATCCGTGCAGAGCAGCATTTGTACACAAACGCATTTGGCTGACAGGTGCGAACATTGAAAGCCTGCAATTTCATCACCCAGCACTGAGCTCTGTCTGCAAGTACTGGGAATTGCAAATGATCCCTCTCCCAGTAAATGTGTGTGGCACAAGGCAGGGAAGTGCTGCAGAGCCTCTCTGGCACTGGGCTGTTGGTGCCCCTCTTCCTCACGCAGCAGGAGATGTCAGAAGGCATCTTCATTTCACAGCTATTCAGTGATCCCTGAATTATACAAGTCTCTCTCTCGCTGTGCATTCATCACTGATGCTGCTTCCTTCTCCCTCAGAGACTGAGGAAGTAATGCCTGGGGATGTAAAATCTGCTTTTTGCTGCGGGCGGACAGCCAGATCTGTGGTGAGAAGTGACAGTGACAGGGATGGAGCGGGGCAGGAAAGCTTGGGCTGACTGAAGTGCTCTGGTGGATCTGGCTGTGGAGGTTTAGGATGCTGGTGTTGTCTGCTCTGCAGCTCTCTTCAGGAGGCTTCTGCCCATGACTTGGGCTGCAGCAACCTTCATGTCACTGCATCCTAGTTTAAGTTATAGTATTAAAAAGTGGTCTGGCAGGACTAAGGAGGAAGCACTCCTCTTGTCCTACTATGGAAGCAAACGGTGGGTGGCCAAGGACAGGCACGTGTGAGAGAGCGCCAGGCTCAAGCAGCCATCCAAAAGTGGCTGCAGGTTTGGGCCAAAGCCCTCAAGGTTTAAAGCCAACATTTAGCCACCTGCCTGGTGGCTTTTCTCGTCTGCGAGCGGAAGGGAAATGTTCTGCACTGAACGCAGGCAGGGAGGGAATAGCTGTACAGTAGGAGGACCACACACATGCCACCAACTGTCCATAAAAACCCACACGAAAATCCCTGCATTTCACAGGCACGCAAGCCAAGTTCTCCTCTCAGTTACAGGGACATGTGTAGGGCCGTGCCTCAGACGCCATCCAGCACCCGGCTGAAAGAGCAGCTTTTCCGCTTGAGTAGCCCTGAATGAAGAGAGCTGGGAGCTAAGCAAACACTCTGGCCAGTACTTTGCTCTGTCTCTTTTTTCCACTCTTTCGGAAGTATGTTTTAATCAGCACTTGCTTTCCCACACCGCTCCTTTGTACTCTTATTAAGTGCTGTCACTGGGGCCCACTCTAGCCTAGTGCCAGAGTAAAATTCCCAAGAGACTGATGGCATTGCACCTGCCTGCACAAACCCTGCATTTGGCCTATTGTCTGATGTTGCTAAACCTGCTTGCTTAAGGTTTTTTGGTGTGCAGTGACATCCAAAGTCCCATACGTTTCTTCCTCCAAATCAGCTCCTCAGCGCATCACCTCCCTGCAGCTTTTGTGGTTTCACCGCGGGCTCACGCCGGAGCAGCCTCAGCCGCGAAGGTCAATCTTCATCTCCACCCCCGCCTTTTTTTTTTCCTTTAAAAAAGAGTATGCAAATGATGTATATTATTGGGCCTCTGTGGTTTGAAAACACACGCGCTCGCACACGCACATACACACGATAACTGACAAAGCCCGTGAGGGAGTTTCATAACGGAGGGAAATATTGGGAAGGTTTTATCTGATAGTGTAAGGGAAGTCTGTTAAAACGCCTTTACTGCAGGCAGCAGGAATAAGAAGCCACCTGCAGAAGTCATACACCACCAGAGAAGGAAGCCATGCTGGCTGCTTGCATAGTGTCTAGGGCTCTGCTGCACGGCCCGGGTATTTTTTGGTTTTTTTAGTCTCCTGACAGCTTTGCGAGAGGCAGGGAGAGGGGTTCTCTTGCTTTTGCTTAGCTTTCAGGCTCGTGCCTTCGTGAGGAATAAAGACCTCAAGGTTTAAAAGCCAGCTCAAGACAACACACATCTTTGCATTTTGCTGGTTCGTGTCTCCCCTGTGCTTGATCCCCTGCTCCATGACACAGTCAGCATTTGCAGATCATCTGTCTAACACTTGTTTCTCCCTTCCTTTTCCTTTTGTCATCTGGCAGGGGGACCCCATACCCGAAGACATTTATGAGATTTTGGGTGGCGGCTCAGTGCGCTCCATCAGTGACCTCCAGCGTGCCCTGCGGATAGACTCCGTAGGTAAATCTCCTCTTCACCAAACACTCTTCTATTTTTAATTGAGGGGTTTTTTGAGGGGGAGGGGGGCTGCAGGGAGGGGATAATCTGTGTTTCAGCAGGCACAATATCAACAGACTTCATTATAAATATAGGAACCATTCAGGAGCCAAGACCTGTCTGTTTACAGACTTAGTCCCCCTGAAACTTGTGGGAGTTAGAGGCAACTAGATGCTTTTTTAGATGTTCTAACTGTCTGGTCCATTGAGGGACACTGGCTTCCAAGAATGGTAGGAGATGGGCAAGGTGAGTCCACAAAACTGAGATCACCATTCTTCACTCTGGGAGATGCTCAGGCAGCAGGTCTTGAATTGGACGAGGTTCAGTTTAGGAGGCAGCAAAATGGGAAGTGACAGAGGGGGAAAGGGCTGAGTGGGTTTCCAGGTTTAGTATCCACAAAGGGCCACAGGCTCCCAGAGGCTCTTAGGATGAGAGCAGCAGAGCACGTGTCCATGGGTGAGATATGGGACAGGGGCTAAGTCAGGGTTGGTTGCTTCACCTCCTGCCCGTAGATAAGAGCTCCAGGGGCTGCAGGGCCTTGGGGTCACTTGGCCAGGGCTGAGTGCAGGGAGCAGCAGGAGCGGTGAAGCGTGGAGGGGTCGGCACGTGTGGGAACTGGAGCACGCGCCACGGCGGCTGGGCCGGCCCAGGAATTTATTTATAAACGGTCTCTTCAGAGCAAATTCCTTTCTATTCTAACCCTGCTCCCGCCCGTCGTACCCCAGCCCCCCCAGCTCGACTTCTCTCTCGTGTTTTGTCTGTTTTGAGCTTTGTAATCCTTGCCGAGACACTATCTACGGGGGAACAGAATTTCCTGCTTTTGTTTCCTATGCCAGTCCAACCACTGGCGCAGTCTCAAAAGCATTCCCGCTGCCTTTCAAAACGGCCCTGGAGGGGCAGGGGGGGAAAGCGAGGGGGAGGGCACCAGCTGCGTTCAGCTATTGTTTGTCTTAGAAAGAGGCAACAAGGCTCCCCACCACCGCCAGGGCCACTCCCTGCCCTCACCAGTTCCCTCCTCCTTGCCCATGAGCCACACAATGGGGCAACTTCCAAAATTAGCCGTGCTGGATTGTCCCAGGCTGATCCCCCCCCGCCCCAAATGTCTTCAGTGCTGATCCGGGATACAGAAGGACAAGCTAAAGGAGAGCGGGACAGGATTCTCAACATATTTGTTTTGAGTCAACAGTTGTTGCTATTTTTTGCCACCATTTCTCTCCTCTCATCAACTCAACTTATGCACCAAAGGCAGCCCCCACCCTCATTTAATTTATCAAATTTATTGAAAAACGTAAATTTTATCAAATTTATCATTTGATAAAATGCCACAGGATGGAAGGGTGGGTAAGGAGCAGCTGAGAAGGTGCATCCAATCTGTCATGGCCTGGTGTCTAAGGAACAGATACATCTCTATCATGGCTACTAACCAGCTTCATGATTACGAAATAAAATGGGCTTATCTTGGCTTCAGAAGCCCAGGGGTATGAGAGAAGACTGCAGAGCTTTGAGTCACTGGCTTCACTTCAGATAGGAAAAGAAAGTGGTGCTGTGAAGCTGTTTCTTTGTTTCACCCCATGGCTCTCATCTGTTCCCAGGTACTGACTGAGGGGCATTGCCATTTGCTTGCTCTGTGAGGAATTAGCAAATTAGAGTGTTAGCAGAAGAATCCCAAATGGCTGGAGCTATTCCTTGTGCTGTCTGCGCACCTTGTGTGTGTCACAGCTGCTTCCCTCCACCGACTGCACAGGGAGCCAGAATGAGGCAGCTCCAGGAGGCAGATGGGCTGAGATAGTGCTCTCCTGACCTTGGGCACTACTGTAGACCCAGCAACAGAGGTGTGCAGAGGGGGACATCATCTCCTTAACTGCGGTTGCCCACAAAGCAGTGGCTGCCCCTGTAAACTAGTCATCCAGGCACCTTCACTAGCCCAGAGAGAACTCCAGGCCCTTCTAAAGCGTGATCCACCCGTTCTCACTTTGGATGCTTGCCTGAGGGGGAGATGAATGGTGCCTAGAATTGATCACCCATTAAAGGGTGTCTGTCTGTCCACCTCAGGGCACATAGATGTTGACTGCTCATTGACAGGCACACAATTCCTGCCTAGTGAATGCAGCCTCTGTGCACCAATCCAAAATCCGTCAGCAGCTGCTTGAGACCTGAGCAGAGAGCAAAGTCCCTGCTCCCCTTTATGAGAGGATTGCACTAGGGCAGGGCTGAGGAAGAGGAATGGGACATGATAGGTAAGGGAAGTCTGCTCCACCACACATCTGATAAACAGAGATCTTCCACTGGCCCCTAATTCCCTTTAAGAAAATTGCTCCCTTGATGCTGACGTCCATTCAGTTTCCTTCAGCTGCTAAAGCAGGTCAGAGAAGGAAAGAGCTGTGGCTGGGTGGGAGCTATCTTCGAGCGCAGCCATTGTCCCGAGCTCAGGAGGGGCTGCGTGTTGGAGTGCTCCATGGGGATTATGGGCATTTCTCTATTCAGCACTTCCTATGGGAAAAAGCAGTGGGGTGGGAGGGAACCGCTCAGGGCTGGCCTGAATGCTATCGGTCTTCCTCTCCCATCGCTGACTGAACCACCTCCAGATCCTGCCTCTTACCTTAGAGTAGTATAGAGGAAAAGTAATTTTAACTTTAGTTTTCTGTTCTTCTGCCATAAAACTGCTCTAATCTGGAGCAGCTGAGGTGAGTTGGGAGAGGGAAAGCAAGCACCCCACCTACCACCCATCCCCCCTTCACCTGCCCTCTCACATCCCAACTCTCTCAGTCCCAAGCCATCCCAGCAAGGCACCTCAGTGTAAAATACTAAGTGTTCTGCTTGTCCCATCTTTGGTCCTTGATACTCCTTGGTGTTATCCTGGTCTCAGCTGGCCAATCTGAATTCCTCTGCTACTCATCTCTGACACTAGAAAGTCCTCACATGAGCCTTATCTTTCTTGAGCTGGAGTTTTCCTCTCCTAGACCTGACTGGGTCCCCTCTTTCATGATAGGCTTGTTGCTTTGAGCTGCCAAGTCTGAGCAAAGGGTGTCCATGCCACAGCACAGCCGTGACCTTGCTTGTGGATTTACACTTAGTATGACATCCTGGGTTTGTGGCTTATCCCACCTCCCTGCACTTTGCCTGGTGATCTGAGCACAAGTGCCTGCTGTCTTCTCCTGCCTCTACCTGGTGCTATTAAGTCATGTCTTACCCTTTGCAGAGTGGGACAGCTCAAGCCTGAACCTGAATGCAACTCAGCCCGATCAAAATCCTGTGGCCCTGTCCCGAGAGCGACGAAGCCTAGGTGAGCTGGGGGTCTTGCACCTTGTGATTGTTGGGGCACTCACCTGAGCAGCCGTGGGTGGTCCAGATATGTGTCTGACATACAGATGTAGGGGTGGAAGTTATAGGGTGCCTGTATGTGTGGAGACATGGGAAGGAGGGTCTGGGTGTGGAGTAGGAGCTGGATGTTACACCCTGGAAGGGCAGGAGAGGGAGTCTGGACTTCTGTGTGCTGCTCTGCTTTAAATTCCAACAGTGCTTGTTCGTTCTAAAGTGTCATCTTCTGCCTGGGCTGCAGTGAGAAGCATCATTGTACAGGGGCTTCCTCCAGAAGGCATGGCTCTGTGCAGGGAGAGAGCTGGAGGGGTGGGAGAAAGAGAAAGAACGTGTGTGTGTGTGTGTGTGTGCGCATGTAAACGTGAGAGCCATGCGGGGTCCTTCTCTTGCAGCAGAGGTGGCTGAGGTGGGTTGGTGACAGCTTCAAAGCCCATTTCATCCCCTGTTTCTCTCTTGGCCCTGCGCAGATGCTCTGGCAGCAGCAGAGACAGCTGTCCTTGCGGAGTGCAAGACACGGGAGGTGGTCTTTGAGATCTCCCGCAACATGGTGGACAGCACCAACGCTAACTTCGTGGTGTGGCCGCCCTGCGTGGAGGTGCAGCGCTGCTCCGGGTGCTGCAACAACCGCAACGTGCAGTGCCGCCCCACGCAGATCCGCGTCCGGCACGTCCAGGTGAGGGACACACCTCCCACCGCTCCCTCCTGCCGCGCCCGCCGCCAGCCCTGGGCCCCAAACCCGGGATGGGTCTCGGGTGCTGGGCTCCTGCAGCCCTCTGTCCCCTCGGCACTGGCCACACGGTGCTGCAGCCACTGGCACGGGTGACGTCTGTGCCAGCTGCTGGAAGGGCTGGTGCTGTCCAGCAGCTGGGGACTGTCACCACGCAGAGCTACAGAGCACTGTCCCCAGCTGCAGCTCCATGCCACAGCCCTTCCCATGGGTCGAGGCAGCCTTGTCTGCTGTGTTAGAGCAGAAGAAACAGGGTGCTTTCATCGTGGGGACTGGTTTTGATGAAAAAAGAGGAGGGTTTGCAGCGTCAGTCTCCATCCCCCCCACTGCTGCTGCAGCTTCTTTGCAAGACATGCACTGGTACAGCTTCTCTTTCTCAGCCCACAGTTACCTCCTGACCTGCTCCATCAGCCAGCAGACACCTGACAGCTAACCTCTTGCTCTGATCCTCCCCTCACAGCTACCAGTGATCTCCTCACAGCTTCCTCCCAGACAGCTTGTTTAAAAATAATATTCATCCCATACTAATCCTCTGCCTGAACCAAAAGAGACTCCCCCAGGCAGGCAGCAGAGGTTGGCTGGGAGAGATTGTATTCACACACAGCCCTTTTCATCAGGAAATTCCTTTCTCAGAAAAGCCAGGCCGAACGAGGAAAAAATGGGGGGGGCAGGAGTTGTTTTTCTGGAAAAAAACAAGTGAGAGGTCAAAAGCCAGCCTGAAAAAGTGACCTGGAAATGGTTTCTTTGGGGACAGAGGTCTCTCTATTGTTTGGCTGGAAGTGTTTGTCTAGTGAGCAGCGTGTGGTCTGAAGCGTGTGGAGTGGGCTTTCAAGGAAAGATAAACAGCCTGGCTGCTATGGTGCTGGCTGAGGGATGCTGCTGGGGGCAGTGGGTTTAGAGGAATCCCATCCCAGATGCACAGCAGAGTGAGTATTTATAGCTTGCGGAGCACTTCAGGGACCGCAGAGTTGTTAGATAAGCTGAGTGGGGTCAGGCCTGGCTGCTGCTGGAGTGGGAGGACCCCCTAGAAAGCTTGTGCCCTGTGGTGGGATGTGGAGCAATGAGTCTTCCCTCTGAGTCAGCACTAGTGGAGAGTCCGAGGGAATTTCCAGAGCACCGCCTTTCTCGTGAAACCCAGAGCCGAGGGCTTCAGCCCTGTGAGTTATTAAAGAGCTTGAGACAAATTCAGACAGGCCTCAGCAGAGCTGGTGAGGCTGCGTTAGCTTGCTTCGGACCTGAGGTTTTCTCCTTTTGCCCTTCCTGTAGATTCCTGTGAGAATTAGCCTAGTTGCCCCCAGGTCTCTGCCATTGCATCTGTCAGAAACAGGCTAGCGTGTCCTGATGTACCATGTTTCTGTCTCTGATCAACCAGTCATCCTGCTTAAGCATTGGAAATAGTTAGGAGCAGGGGGACCAACCAGAGACATCCAAACTTGCCTTGTCTAGGTTTGCTCTGCTGCCATGTTCAGAATTATCTCCCATACACACCACCCCTGAATCTGAACAGTGCTCTGTAAGCTGCCTTCTGACCCTTTAGAAAGAAAGCCAGGACTAAAGTGCACTGGCACTGAGTAATTTTACAGACTGGGAGCTGAAGCTGTATTAATCTTCTGCTTGCCTTCCTCTTGCAAACAGGTGAAAAAGATCGAATTTGTCCAGAGGAAGCCAAAATTCAAAAACGTCGTTGTGCCTTTGGAGGACCACGTGCAGTGTCGGTGTGAAGCTGTGTTCCGACCACCCCCCAGGAACATCCGTCCAGGGCCACGTGAACAGAGACGTAAGGATCTTGGCATTAGTAGAATGAAGGAAGATGTGAGAAGAGGGGCTGGGGAGAGAGAAAAGAGACCTCCACTGGTTTCAATCTGCTTAGCTCCAGTGAACCCCAAGGGCCTTTGCTGGTTTGTACCAGCTGAGGGACCTTTCCCAGGATGTCTGCTGCCAGAAAGGGGCTGAAACTGAGGGAAAAGAAGGAGGGGAAGGTGAGAGGTGAGGGGAAGGGCATGGTGGGAAAAAGGAGAAGGCAGAGACTGTGGAGAACAGAGGACAAGGAACAGAAGAACAGAAAGAGGCCTTGTGGCCTTGCTGTCGCAGAGCTCTTTGGTGACAGTGTGTGGAGAAGGATATTTCAACAAGAGCCATCTGCCCCTGGCTGTACAGACACTCTCCCCTCTGTTTTGGCAGGCTTGTCACCAGCATTCACCACAGCCGCTGTCTCACAGAGACGGCGAGTACGTCGGCCGCCGGCACAGAAGAGGAAACATAAGAAGTACAAGCATGTCAACGATAAGAAAGTGCTGAAAGAAATCCTCGTAGCATAGAAGTGCTGGCAGGGGAGAGAGAGCCCAAGGCAGGTAACAGCAAGCTGCTTTTCCAGTCGGGAGGGATGTCTTCCTGGGACATGGCATCTTAGACCCTTCCCACCCCACTAGCCTCTCGTTCAGTGTGGGGCTACTGCAGGGCAAAACCTGGGATGAAGGAGGAGGAAGAACTAGGTTGGGTGCCAACACGTACATTCTGTTTATGGAATTAAGGTTCTTTGCAAAGTTGGAATGATCATGCTGCAGCCATCCTTGCTCTCAGGCCCCACCCTCTCCTTTCTTTGCCTCCCTTCCAGGCAGAGAACAAGCCTGACTTCTCCTTACACCCAAATCCCCTCGAGCTCCATGTAATTCATCTCTTCTGTGGAGCTACTCCTGTTCTAGTTTCTTTATTGATTCTCCTTTGAAAACAGAGAATTAATGTTGCTCTGGGGATCCCTTTTCCTTTTATTTCATTAGTTGAGTTGGCAGAAAGACTGAAAAACAACAACACTTTTGGTTCATCACTCTCCTAGCGGGAAGCCTATGTGCATGAGAAAGGTCATACTAGGGGAAAGAAGAACTGGAATCTCTGGCAAGAGATCTGGACTTTGTCAGACCAGGGTCTGATTCTTCTCTCCATGACTTGTGTAAACAGGAGTAATTCCCTCATCATCAGAAGAATTTCACTGGTACAAGGGAAAAGAGACAAAGCCCTGGTTCCCCATGAGAGGAAAAGGTACAGAAAAGAGAGAAAGAGTAGTCAGGGTGCAGATTGATGGGAGCTGAATTTAGAGAGAGGCAACACAGCTTAACAGGGAGAGCCCTGGCCCATGGCTGAGCAGTTCCAGCTCTGCTGCAGCCACTTGAATAAGCCCGAGCCAGTCACTTCACATTCACTTCCCCTCACCCCGGCAGAGGGGACAGCAGGCTTCCATGAGTGGCATTTCAGGAGCTGAGGACAAGGGGCACCGGGCAGTGTCTTGAGACTGGGATTCCCACGCTTAGCACTACGAGGGCTCTGATTATCCCAGGATTCTCCTGGCCTGCCTAAAGTTCCCAGGGTAGAAATAATGCAAAACCATGCAAATCTAAGTTCTGACTCAAGCTGTTCAGGGGAAAAAATAGAGGAGGTCAAAAGTCCTCCCAGGCTTCTAATCTGGCACTTCGGCACAAATATTTCCAGAGGAGAAAAGGGGACAGGAGGGGAATTGCAGGGGGCAAAGGGTTACATGTACTAATGCTGCGTCTGGTTTTGTTTCACTTCCAGGTTTATTTAATATATTTGCTGTATTGCCCCCATGGGGTCCTTGGAATGATAACTTTTCCTCTTTGTCCATCTGCCTCGACGTCTGATTCAGACGGCAATTGGTGCTTCCCTTTCCATCAGTGGACCTTCTCCCACCAAAGCCTCCCTTTCATTTATTAGCATAATTTTAAAGTTTTACACACACACACACAAAAGGACAAGGATGACCTACATATATATATATGAGGAAAGAACAAAGTACAAATAAAACCGTGAATGCCAACAGCCACAACTTGTGATGAGAACAGGACAATTCCTTCCCTGCTACAGAGAACAGGATGGAAAATGTGAAAAGGAAAGCGGGTCCAATTTCTTCCAAGGGAAAGAGAAAAACAGATGGACAGAGGCCAGAAGGGGAATATTCTCCCTTTCCCTCATGCTTCTGGTAAGGCTGGGGGGCCCAGCTGAGATCTACACTTGCACTGGACCTGCCTTTTGGAAACAGGCAAATCTCAGATTGCGAGCGGCGACCAATGATGGAAAATGCACTAAGGACTTTTATCGCCCTATCTGGACAGATATATATTTTTAACGTGCGTGTGTATATTTTATTTTAAAAAAGAAAACCAAAACCACTAAGGTATACAACATCTCGGGGAACAGAACAAACAAGCAAAGAAACAAAACTAAGAAGCCAAATGCATTCCCCCACTCCCTTTCCTCCCCCTGCTCCTGGTGCTGACTGGAAGGTGTTTGGATCGTGGGGAAGGAGCACACGGCGGCGGAATCGTCTCCATGCCCCCAGCCCCTGCCAAGGGGAGCCGTCTTTGCACATGCTGGTGGAGAATTCAACTTTCCAGGCTCGGACTCAAATTATTTTTTAAATTCACTCTGTATGTGTGCGTGTGTGTATATGTGTGTGTGCGTATATATACGTGTGCGTGCGTGTGTATGTGTATTTATACATACATATATAAAAATATATATATATGTGTTCTTAAATGGATTTCATTCCCCAGTGGCAGGAAGCTCAGAGGCACGTGCATGCATTGGCTTCACTGGGCTGACAGAAAAGCACACTGTTACTGCAACGTGCCTGCGAGGCCGGGGATGGGGCAGGCAGAGGCATCATCTGATCTCTCTCTTTCTTGTTACCCTTTTCTCTCACTCTGCACCCCCCCCACCACCCCAGCACAACTTCCTTGCAGGAGGTGAAGACCAAGGACAGCCAAACTTAGAAGCATGACTTAATCTCAGTGAGCTGTCCTTGCCTGCTCTGTGGTCTTGAAAGCAGAATCATGTCATTCCCGCGAGGTTTTTAACCCTTTCCCAGATGTCCTGCATACTATGCCTCCCCTAATCTCTCCCTGCCAACATCCCCACGTCTCCCATCATTTTCTTCACATTTTCCCTCTCAAATTCCTTCTTGATCTTTACCCATTAGATGTTCCCAACCCACTTAGCTTGGCAGTTGATCCATGATGTGGACAGCTCTTTGTAGGTGTAGCGAAAGAAATGAGGATGGTCTTCACAGCTGGCAGCAGCCATCTGAGACAGAAATGAGCTCTTCTAAGGGAGGAGGACTCAGAGAGCAACTGGAGGGTCAGTTGTAGAGTCCCTCCTGGGCCACTGCCTGTCTTCGAGGAGGGAGGAGCACTGTGTGGGCAAGGGCTGGTTTTGCACAGGTAATAGCCAGTAACCATTAGCAGAATTGTTACATATGATGGGAATTCCCAGCATCACCTTGGCGTCAGGGTCTTGGATTGTGCTGTCCTGGGCACTGCAGTTATACATGAAGAAAACGCCTGCCCAGAGCAATCACAGGACGCTTCTCGCCTCGCACACACACACCCATCTTGTGGGGCAAAGCTCTGGAGGGAGATGGAGAAAGTAGCCAAAGCCACAGCCTGGGAGCTGTTACAAGTTCTGGAGGGACCTAGTCCTCACCTCCTGCAAGCCTAGAGCACTTCTTGTACCACTGCCAAGGCAGCACATTGCTCCCTCCCTCCATCCCCAGGCCCTCAAGTCTTAAGATGCTTTCTGTTCCAAAATCTGTTTCTTTTGGTTTGTAAATATGGTGAGGTTTTGTTTATTTTATTTTAATTTTTTTCTCTTTTTTTTAATGTAAGATTAATTTATACTCAGTACTGTATTTAAAGTTGTAAAAAAAAAAAAAAAAAAAAAAAGAAAAAAGGAAATCACCTCTTGAACAGCATTTTCCCTTTCTTTTGTGAGCTGAATGAAGAGCAGAGGCCAAACCAGCTCACTGTAGGGCACAGCAGGATTTCCAGGGCCTCCAGTTTCCTTTTCAGGACACTTGTTCTGAGATTGCAGAGAGAAGCGACCAAAGCTGGGAAAGTCCTGAGAGCCCACGCACAGCCCTGCCCACAGCCAGCCGTGCTGTGCTCCTCCTTCCTCACTTGGGCTGGTTTGAAATGACTCAGGTGCTGGAGTTTTTGTCTTGAAGAGGTCCCCTTCTCCTGAGCTGCTTTGCTAGGACACCCGGCCAGAATTTCCCTGTGCTTTCATCCCATCTCCGGATTCCTCTGCTTTGAAGGGCTTGGGACAGTCAGCACTGTTTACACTTCCCAAAGCTGTACAAACAGTTGGCCCCTTCCCTCCTTAGTCACATCGTCTAGACAAGATCAATCCTTCCCTTGGTCGGAAAGGCCATTGCATTTCCCTTTCCTCCCAGCAAGGGAGGTATCACACATCTGGCACTTGGGTGCCATGCTGTGGGGAGCAAAGGCAGGTCCTGCCCTGTGCCTCAGTTTTGGGGTCCCCCCAGAACACACACAGCACCCTCAGTCCATGGCTCAGCTGTGAGGATCATAGACCCAAGTGGAGACTTGTGCTGCTGTGGTGAACCCAGGGACATCAGTGTGTAGGAGTAATCCAGGGTGTCCTTAAAGGACAAGCTTGACACTCACAGGTGTGCACCTTGCTGGACATGATTCATTTTGGGTTGATGACACTTTCTCTCTGATCCTCCAAAGGGAGGGAATAACGGTGAGGTCTATCTGCCCCCAAGAATGAAAACACAGGAAAAATCACAATCCCCACTTTGATTTCCAGAGGATAATTCAGGGAAAAGAAAGATTTTTTGACATGAGACCTCTTTGGGCTTGAGGGCCTGTCAGCAGGGACTTTGAGAAGAAGCAGGTGCAAAGAGGGGTATGAGGCACAGGAAGCATGGGAGCATCATTCTGGACTGGGGAGTGGGAGGAAGTGCTTGGTGTCCCAGAGTCCGGTGTGCTACCTGTCTGTGGAGGTCCCCAGGAAACCCCATCCACAAGTGTGGTCTCTGCTTTCAACAGCTTGGAATGAACCAGTGCTGGAAGGTTGCAAGCCCTGGCACCTGGAGCCACCCCTTGCCCAGTGCCTGGCACCCACGTGCAGCAGCTGATTGCCCAGTGGCTTGCTCAGAGCCTGCTCCCTCGCCACAGCACCCTGGTGCACATTCAGCACAGCTCCACGTGGAGCACCGGCAGGAGGGACCTGTGCCACTTCTCAAGGCTGGAGAGGATGGTTTACACCCACCCCACAAAGCCAGGCTCAGGAAATAAATCCTGGCAGTATGCTGCTGGAAAGTGTCTCTGTGCTTGCAAGGCAGCTCAGTTCACCCAGTGCTACAGGTGATCTCAGAGGAGCTGGGGAGTTTTGGCAACTGTCCCTGGTTTAATTGCTCAACTGTTGCTTTACCTAAAGGCCCAGTCTTGGGATGTGCCATTCAGCAGGAGGCTCATCTTTTGATGGAGGAAATGCATCCAGCCTTCCAGGCAGTGGAAAGAGGCTGCAGCAATGATCTTCCTGTGATAACACAACTCCTGAAAGCGGCAGGCCAATGGGAGAGCAAGGCTGGGGGTTATTCAGGCACAAGGAGCAAAGCCTTGTGTTTTAGAGCCAGACTTCGTGGGTTTTAGCATTGTCACTTTGCAAAGCTGTTTCATGGGTAAATGAAGTGAAAATCAGTTTGCAAGAGCAAGACCAGGAAAACCCTTGACTGCTTATTTTATTGGTACTCAGGAGTACAAACAGCTTAAACTCTCCCTGCATCTGGCTGTGGTTCGAAGGAAGAGCCTTCTCCAGCCCAGCCATGTGGCACAAAGCCCACACAGGCATTCTCCTCTCTGTGCTCAGCTCGTGCCTCCCTGTGTTCAGCTCGTGCCCCCCTGGCATAAGCTGTGCCCACACCACAATGGCCACCGTGTCCTGCTGCCTCACCTGCCCATGGCCCAGATGTGGCTGGAGACAGCTCAGTGGAAACCAGTGCCTTCCCTCTTTATCCCAGGGTGGGATAGGGATGCTTTGGAGTGTGGCCCCATCTCACTGTCCATGCACCAATATCTGGTGGGTCCCCGGGGTGGAGAAACCAGCTGTGCCAAGGGAAAAGCAGGGTACAAAGATGGAGGAAAATATGAAAAATTGAAAGCTATTTAGGAAAAAAACCCACAGCAAAACCTCTTTGCCTGAGCATGCAGCTGTTCCTCGCTCGCCTTTAGGCAGCCCGTGACCAAAGGGTGCTGCTCCTCCCTGAGCCATCATCTGCCCGTGACCAAGTGAACTTGCAGCAGGCTTGGGAATTTCCCATCTCAAAAAAAACACTGCAAGGAAGCCAGGCAGCCTCAGCTGTTTGTGGATTTTGTCTCAGGGTTAAAGTCACAGCAGAGCCCCCCAAAACCTGAGTGCTAAGAGGAACTGGAGGTAACCCCAAATGCTGTGGCTGGGAGTGCAGACACCGGATTAACACTAGGAGTTAACAGCCACAGCAGTGGATCTATGAAGTTCTTGGCAGAGGAGCCAGGCGATTAAAGATACAAGAATATAAAATTATGGCAGGGCTCACCTACCATTTTTCCTCCCCCAGCCAGGCAGATACCAGACAGGACTCTGGCATGATGGACTGTCTTGGATTCGCAGCAAAGGCTGGAGTGAAGGCAGCCTCAAGGGAAACAACCCCCTTTTATTACTTTTTTATTACTATCTCAATAAAGCTGTTTGCAAAGGATTAAGCAGCAACCCAAACACTGCAGGGACCCAGGCAGCAGGGAGGTTTGTGGTTTGACAGTCAATGCACTTTGCAAAATGTTTGTTGTGATTTTTTTTTTTGCACATGCTGCAAAAATTCAGTGGATGGGGCAGAAACACCAGGCTAGCAGCTTGGCCATCAGTCTTGTCCCAGCAGCTTTGGAAACTCCTGAGTTCCCAAATGTCCTGACCTTTGGCCCTGGCCAAAGCTGGCCAATGCAGTCAGTGAAGGCAGGCTCTGGTCCCCAAACCCAGACCTGCTTGGCTGTTTTCTGCATGAACAGAAATGATTTTTCAGCAGGAATCTTAACACAGACCCAGGGAAGAGCAGAAGAAATGGTGTCAGCTATTGTTGGTCTCTTCAGCTGTGAGCAACATCGGAGACAAAAGTAAATTAGGTCAGCATGGGAAAAGTGCTGATGACTGAACCAAGGTGTGCTCCCAGAAAGACACCCTTCTTCACACCTGCATCCCCCCCGTGGAGGGGATTTCAGCACCCCCAGGCCTTGGGTGGGGATGTCAGCAGGCTTCATGGGTATCAGCAGGTTAGGAGGGTGCTCGGGAGAGCTGACATTTGGGCATGCTTGGGTGTTAGTTTCTCCCAGAGAAGGAGGACGGGGGGGTTGCCGTGACACTGCACACACTGGCTTGATGTCTGTGAGGAAAAGTTCTGGGATGTGCCTGCATTTCTGCAGGGTGCCTGCAATGCCTCCTGGGTGTCTCTCGTGCCGAGGGGCTGTGCAAAGTGGCCTGCTCCTTTAAAATCTGCAGAGGTATTATTTAGGTGGAAAAAATTTTTCACCATGACCATGGATATTGTTTGCATTTCAGTAATTGACCGAGGAGAGACACAGAGAGAGAGAGAGAGAGAGAGAGAGAGGGAGAGAGAGAGAGAAAAGACCTTCCTTCCCTCTGACAGGTTCACGAATTTTTTCCACTAATTAAGAAGAAAAACAAAGTGCTTGCTCCGGGAGGGGGGATGGGAGGAAAAGGGGGTCTCCCTGGTGTCCCATAAACCTGGTAGCCATGGACAAAACACCACAATCACAGCATAGCCTTGCCCTGGAAAGTTTGAGGCAGTTCTGGTCAGTGGAGCGAAGCAGGAGCACATCTCTCACTCACAGGGACCCTGCTTTCCAGCATTCCAGCCTGGGTGAGGAGCAGCTCCCTCCCAGAAGGATGCACAAATCCAGATGAGGCTCTTGGTCCATGAAGGGCAGTGCCTGCTGCAAAGACGTGACACCCAGTGGTGCAGGTTTGTCCCCTGGGAGGGATGGGAGATGCTTTAAACCGCAGAGCATTTTTCTGGCTGCAGTGAGATGCAGTTAGATGGCTGTAAAAGGACTGAAATGGGTGTTCCTTACATTCAGGTTTGGCTGGGATGAGGCTCTCCTGGCTCCAATGAGGCAGGTGTGAACAGCCCAGTAATGGATTAAAGCATTTTCCCAGCATGGCCGCCTTCAAGTGTGTTAAATGAAACAGAAAGGAGCAGCTGAACAGGATCTGCAGTTTTTCCCCATGATATGTATTTTCCCTTTTCCATGGATAGTCCCACTGGGTATGCTGTGACCTATTGTTGTACTTATTTATTTACTCAGGTCTTCTAGATGGTTTCAAAGCTCATGGCCAGGAAGGAGCAGCCAGATGCTGTTGCCATGTGGGACACAAAATCTGCTCCAGTTTCCCACTCTGAACACAGATGAGGAGCCAGGTGCAACCTCCAAATCCAGGACTGAACCCTGTTACCTTCCCTCCTTGCTCTAACCTAGAAAGTTGGATATTTCATTACAAGTTCGTCCTGTGTGGTTTTTTCTATGCAAGCGTTTAGCTGATTGGAGTGGTTTGGGTTAAGGACCTGCTTCTCTTTCTAGGGGGAGACCAGGATTGGGTAGAAGGGTGTAGGAGAAGCACTGGGTACTTGGAGACTTCCTGGTGCCATACACCACTAATCCCTGCGGATGCACAGCCAGCAACAGGGGAAATTTTTCCTATCTGGAAAACATGAATATTTATGAGCTTGGATTAAAAAATCCTCCTAGGAATCTGGGTGCATGTAAGCACCCATCCAGGAAATGGAACAGTAAACGTTGGGAGATGGCATGGTGCTGCTGTGCCCACTGCGGTGTGCTCTCTGCTGTGGTGCAGATGGGGAAGGATGTCATCACTGCTGGCAGTGTCCCTGCCATTTGGAACCACAAATATGGCCATTTGTGGCCACGAATCCAAAGTGTCACAAGTATGAGCTGTGGGTAAGGTGTGTGGGTTGTGAGCTTCAAAGATGATCAGTCCCTCTTGAACTGGAGGTGAGGGAAACAAGAGTTTTGAGGGCTGAATGCCTGTGCTCAGCCAGAGCAGGTTCCATCTGGCACTTCTGCAGGCTGAGAGAGGTGGTCGCTGCAGTGTTTGAACTGGGAGAGCAACAAGGTCTGCTGCTCCCCAGTGCTGGAGGAGCTGCTCCCTGGGGTACATGTCACTGCATGGGAGAGGTCACAGTGCCAGGGTTTGGCAGTCAGCAGAGGTCCCTGGATATGGGCACCTGCATCTCAGCTCTGCATCGCTGGTATGGGATGACCACAGTTCCCATAGACAGGTCTGAAAAGGACCTGAGAAATTTGTGAGGAGCTGCCAGAACCTGTAAGTGAGAGATGCAGTGAACTTGTAAAGGAGTGGGAGGATTAAGGTAAAGCCCAAAGGAAGGATTTGCTTTTTGGGAACTTTTTCTTTCACTCCTTTCCACCCCTCACCCAAAGACCCCTCCTGATTGCCAGGAAACTTAGTTGGGGAAAGCATTTTGCCACCTGGCTTATGCACGCACCAGTCAAGGAAACAATTCTGCAACTGAAAGAGGAAATCTCCGTCCTGGCTATTTCCAACCTCTATTGTTTGTTACCCAACTCATGCATTACACAGACCAGTAGGCAAGGCAGCAAGATTGCAACACTGTGCATGTGCTTTTAGACACTTAATTTTAGCTTTGCATTCTCTGATTTGTGGTACTGAGAAAACCCAGTTCTAAGGAAAGAGGAAACCTGTGTTTCTGACATTTGATTTTGACCATAAAAGGAAGCAGATCATTCAAGTGACCTAACAGGTTTAGTCATTCAGACTGTAATCCTCTGAGAGCCCAGCGAATCCCTGCTGGGGTTTTCCCATTCCCAAGGAGCTAGACCTCTTGGGAGCTCTGGGCTGGCTTGAAATCCTTGAGTGACTGGAGCTTTTGTGCCTCTGATTAAGCTCCTGATCTTTGGACCTTTTCTCTGGGCAGTACAGGACCCATGCACGCCCTTTCCCAAACAATCTCAGGATGGGACTGACTTTGCCAGCAGGTGTCAAACCTTGACACCATGTCTCCTACAGATCCAAACGTGTTTTTAAGGCACTTGTCAACGTGTTGTCCAAAATCTTCCTGCCCTTCCCCAATAACAGGGCTCTCCTTAGCTGCAGGTGTAAAACACAGTTTGGAAAGAAGTTGAATGTAAAGAATTTAGGAATAAATGGAGCTCTGGAGGGAGCCTCCGTGCAGCACTGGGCTCTGAGTCCAAAGTGAAGAAGCCCCCTTTGCCTCGTCCTGCACTCTTCTGAGCATCCTGAGTGCTCTTCTGCAGCATGGCTTAGTCCCCTTCCAGGGAGGGGTAAAAGGGCCTTCCATGCTGGGAAGAAAACTGGGACTGATGCACAGCAGCTCTTCCCTACAGAGACAGGCTCTGAGACATCAAGGACCTGCTTCCCTGCTGAGCAAAGGCAACTTAGCTGGTGCTGACTGCAGTCCCACAGGTACCCTGACCTGGTGTTGCAGGGATTCCCCCACCAGCAATGCAGCAAAGACACACACAGACCTACCAAAATCACTGTGCTTGTGGTAAGTGTCCACCCCCCAATGAAGCAACAAACAAACCCCAGACCTCGCCAGCTCCTCACCCCACCAATGCCAGGGCAAATGCACCAGGCTCTGGGATGAGGCTGAGACCCCTGCTGCATGCCCAGCCAGGGGTATGGAAACTGCACATGGCAGATTTTCTTCCCGATGGCTGCAGGGAGGCAGTCCTATCACCAGGACTCCCTCAAGACCTTCCTGCAAGCCTGTCCAGGCCTAAGAATGGCGGTGCCAGCCACTTCCTAAAATGTAGAAGCATCCTTGGGGGTTTTTTTGCAATCTTGCAGATATAACATGCTTTCAATTCCTCAAAAACAGTGTTTCACATGTGACTAGAGGCACTGTCCTCTGTCCTCCTTGTCCCTTCCCCTTCCAACAACATGTGTGTGCAGCTGGGGGTGGGAGCCAGGGAGTCTCCTTCTCCTTCTTTTTCAGCAGTTGGTGGGGCTATGACATGTGCCTGTTTCATTGAGAAAGGTACCAAACCACAGAATGTTGTGAAAGGGGAAAATGGGAAGTTGGAATAGGTGGAATGGGGGTGTGCTTTAAAAGAAGAAAGAATTCTTTCTTTTCTCCAAGTACCTGGTTGTGTAAGACCCAAGGATTGTGATTTGACTGTGAGACAAAACCATCATGACATAGCTTTGGCTGAAGGTCAGCATTGGCCCTGTTTGGTTTGGTGTGTCTGTGAAAAGAGTGAGAAAAAGAAAGAAAAGAAAGAAAAGAAAGAAAAGAAAGAAAAGAAAGAAAAGAAAGAAAAGAAAGAAAAGAAAGAAAAGAAAGAAAAGAAAGAAAAGAAAGAAAAGAAAGAAAGAAAGAAAAGAAAGAAAGAAAGAAAGAAAGAAAGAAAGAAAGAAAGAAAGAAAGAAAGAAAGAAAGAAAGAAAGAAAGAAAGAAAGAAAGAAAGAAAGAAAGAAAGAAAGAAAGAAAGAAAGAAGAGAGAGGTCTTCTTGCTGCATTTCTTGAAATATCTGAATTGCAGATCCTGGCTCAACTCCGCAAGGGTGGAGGAGCTGGGAGCAGGTTGAGGCAGCCAGCTGAGGGGCACTCTTGGGCTCTGTGCTTTCTTTGGGAATGAAGCAGGACTGTGGGGGTTTTCCTGCAACCCCAGGAGCTGAAGCAATGGTGATAGAGAGTGTCCTGTGGTGTCCTCCATCACCATGATGGTTCCCAACAGCAGCTTGGGAGTGGGGAGAATGCCAGGCATCCTTCACTTGTCTGGATACTGCAGTGAGAAGTGCAGTCTGGCTGATGAGTTGGATATCCTCTTCTGTGGAAGAGGAAGGAGCAACAGAAACATGCTTATTGAGAGCTGAATTCAAGTGCTCACACCAGGGTAGCTTCTGCTCGTGTATATCCCTGTCCTCGCCATGCACGCAGTTCGGTGGGAAAGAGAGCTGAGTTCTCTCATCCAGAGGGTGCCCTGTTCTTCCCACTGGGCTGTTTTGCAGTTGCAGGCCAAGACAGGAATGCCAGGAATGCAAAATCCCGGCACACTGCCCTGTGTCCCGTCCCGTCTGTCCCCCCCGGCTGCCCCCCGCTTCCCTGGCCCGTCGCAAGAACAGGATATTCACCCGAGCGACGAGCGACATACACTCACACACGTCTTGTTATCAGGAAAAAACACTCAGTCAGCGTCTGGAATGGGCTCTAATTAACTGTGTGGCCACTGGGACTTCCCTGTGGGGCTGTGGGGAAAGCACTCCCTCATGATGGGATACGGGCAAGTGGGCAGCCATGGGTCAGATCTTCCAGGGCCACCAGCATGGCAAGGCCTGGAGGGGAGCATTGAGTGCCAGCACAACCCTGCCATTACCCAGTGGTCTTTTTTCCTCCTGCTCTCCCTCCTGGCAGAACCACAGGATGGCAGGGAGAGCCTCTACAGAGCAGAGCATCCAGCCCCACTGCAAGGTTTCACCCCCTCCTTGCCGTGGTGAAGTTGGGGTCCTTGGGCTGAGAGCTGCCCCCTGCCCCATGTCCCTGCATTGCCCACCCTGACCCATGTCAACATGTCCCTGCTTCCAGCACAGGCTCTGCAAAGACGTCCTGTCTCAGGTAAACAGGATCTCGCTGCGCTGTGTGACCTTGTTTACCTCCCTGAAAGAATTTGGCTGGAATTTTTTTTATTATTTTTTTTCTTCCTAAGGGCTGGTGAGTCACCCTGCAGAAATGTGTGCTGCCTTTCCACACTGACTCACCTCTCTGCCCGCACTTCTGCCTTTCTCTCCTGCCCCCCAGCTCTGGGGCAGTTGAGAAGCCCCTGCTCAACTGATGATGCAACCCAAGTGCTGGTGCTGGTGCTGGTGCCAGTCGACGTGGCAGTGGTGTCTCTGCCACAGGAAACGTGGCCAAGCGCTCGGGCAGTCGCTGTGCCAAAACACAGGAAAAGCACCAAGAAATTACCCCATGCATTGTCAACTCCAAAAACACCAAAGAAAACAAAACAAAGCAAAAAAACAACCAAAAAAGAAAAAAAATTGTCCTCACTAGAACAATTGCCCAGAAGAATAGAAAAGAGAAAAAAATAAAAGAGGCCAGTGGACCTGGCTCAGTGCCAGGACCCTTGTTTTTCTTTCCCAACACAATGCACGTTAAATAATACTTCCTTCTCACAACAAGGCCCTCCTGGGCTGGTTTTTGTTTTTCTCCCCTGCTGTGTGGGGGTCGGTCAGCGCAAATGGCTCCCGGGAGCATCGGTGCTTCAGGGCTGCTGCTCATCCCCACTGCTGTGGATTGCCTGTTCCCAGCACCGCAGAGGAGTGAGGGCCCTGTGCTTGGGCTGCTTGCCTCCCCCTCAGCTTTTTCGTGGGGAGCAGCAGGCTCTTGAGCACTTCTGACCTCTCCCACCACCCAGCAAGATGCAGGTTTAGTTGCTTTGCAGAATGACATCTCCTCAAGGTAAGCTAGGCAGCTATCCCAAACCAGTGCCGTGTAACCATACTCAGGTTGCAAAGGCATCCATACAAGCTAATCACAGCAGCCATATCACACATGCTGATTTATAGCCAGATTAAACACAACAGAATAAGAGAACAACATACATTACATGGGGGATGAATGGCTTCATGACATTTCTGGCCAGGCTTCCAGACTGGGACAAGGGGAACCCCTGTTACTTGCACCTTGGCTCTTCAGTTCCAATTTGGCTTGTGGTCCGTTTTCTTTCCTTTGGGATTTCTCTTCCCAGTGACAGTGTCGCTGGGTCCCAACTGTATTTAAATGTCTGCATTGCGGAGGAATCCAAGTAAAACTCGTTTTATTTATTCTAACTTCTTTCCTGAGAAATTTCACATCTGTGATACCATGCCTCTCGTTTGCTGGCAGTGTCAATCAACAGTCTCCAAGGGGCTAATCAGATCCGTATCTCTTTTGACTGAGGATTATTGGGATTTCTGATTAAATAACCGGTACAAGAAAGCAAGGAGTTTTCCTTCTTTAAATCAGACTGTGGCCTTTGTCCACAAAATGACATCACTTCAGCTGTATATGCGTCTCTCCAGATTTCTACTTTCTTACATGAGGACACACACTGCTGAACAAAATGGACCCAGTTGTTCTTGGGTGCTCCCAGACACGGCACATCTCTGTTCCTGACCAGGCTCAACACTCAGTCAACAGCTTGCTCAACTGGCCTACCTTGTCATGGCACAAGGCAAGAGGGACAGATGCTGCAGCGGAGCAGCAGGTGGCAGGTCTAGTAGGCATTTGGTGTACTTGCCCACTGATGCCCAAAGATGAGCAAACTCATTTGTTTCAAGGATCGACTTTGTGCAGTGACATTCCTGAGGCAACGTCCTTTTTTTTTCCAGAAAAGCCAGATCCAAGGTCCCACCTACATGCATTGTCTGGGCTCAAATGTCAGTTCCTGCCTCTGAGTAAGGATTTGTGTTCTGGGTAACAACAAATGCTTTGTGAAGGTGAGATCTTGGCACTGTTTTGGTCTGTTCTTCACCCATCCAGATGATGAGCCTGTCCCGGGCTACAAGGTTGTATGTGGTCAGTCACATCAGCAGAGTCATGTCACTGACCAACCTCTTGGTCAGTGAAAGATGATTTCTGAACAAATTTAACCATATCAAAGAGGCATTGGAGATGGATTAACGGGATTTAGGAAGGAAATTGGGGCAGAGATAGAACTCAGCATGCAGCCCTGCAGAAGTCTGAGTGTTTGTACTGCCCCTGTGTTTGCTGTGCCCTCCATGCATTCCCAAATCTGTGTGGTGGACAACAGTGGGATTCACCTTACAACAGATGTCTAAATGCTGGCTCTGAAGTCTCAGCCAGCTGTCTCATCTCCCTCAATATTGTACAGAGTGAGACGGCCATGTCCAGAAAAAGAACTTGATTCCCTGTCTTAAATTTTTTAAGTTTGGGATGAATCATTCTGTGGCAGTGCTCAACCCTCTCTTTTGTCTAGAGAAGGAGACAAGGGCTGTTAGTGTTTGACTGCCTCATTTTTCAGTCAGCTCAATTTAAGGTGCTTAATGTTTAGCTGGCAAATGCCAAGAACAGTGAATCCCACCTCAGGAGAACAATGTACCGGTGTACGACAAGCAGCAGCAAGTCAAGGAACACAGCTCCTCTCGTGATTTATTTAACAGCTACAGTTATTGCTTAAACTTGATCATGGGAACCACTGTCTCAGCAAAATCCATTTTGCTCAACATAGGCAGAGTATGTCCTCCAACAGTGCTGTCAAAGAATATGTCCCTCAGGGACCCCAAAACACATAGGAAAGAGTTGCTGGAGCTAGTAACTTGCGTCTGAGTGTGGGGTTTTCTCTGGATCTGGCATGGCTCTTTTTTTTTATCAGCTGCCAAACCTTTGGCAATTCACCAGCTCCTGATAACGCAAGTAAAAACCTGGAATAGACAAATTCAAACACTTAGGCCAAATTACTGTGTACATACAAGTGTCCTCATGCTTGGTGGGAACAACCAGGTTGTCCATATTTGCCTTTAATGTGCAGGACAGTCCCTGAACACCAAGTCTCAGTGATGAAGAGCAGCACCGCTGGCAGATCTCCCTCCTGCCAGTGAGACCTTGGTGGAAAGTTTTATCCAGCAAATGTTTGTTGCTTGGCCTCCTCTGGTAAGGGAGCAGATGCTGAAGGTTGTTTGGCTAGCTGCTTAAACAAATCCCAGTGTTTTCTGCCAGACAGGTGAAATCAAGCCTTTTCAATTCCCTGTTCCTTACAAGATCATCAAGCAGCATTCAGCAGCTCAATTACTGCTGAATGTTCAGCTTTGAGAGTGTCATTCTGGTCGTAGCCCTAATAACAACTATGAATTCGCATTTGAAATGGCTCTCGGAAGCACCAGACAACTACAGTACAAAAGGGGAATACTCAGGTCAGGCTGTGTATGTGCTCTTTGAGCTATTTTTAATGTTCTTCAGGACTCAGACTTGGAGGCCTGTGTAGATAAGTGGTGGGCTTTTCTCGTCACAGGACACCTCACATGTGAACGTGTTCAGGGCTGTGTCAGTGCCATGCCAGCTCACCAAACTGAGGTATTTTCAAGGTGACTATCAGAATGATCACTTCCCATAGCAATCTGTCACAGGGAATATGTGCTGTTTTGACTGGGAAGGTCCATCCCTAACATTTTCTTCCCCACTTGCACCAGGTACACATCTGGAATGCATGATGAAAACCTGCCAAGTCCATCTGTATCACAGAAAATGGGAAGCAATGGTGGTGACATCAGCCATGGCTGAGTTCTGAGAAGTCACATGAGCATTTATAAAAGGAGATGTAAGACACTCCCCTATCTGTTTGGTATCTCCCAGCTCCCTTCACTTGGATATAAACCTCCTGCAGATTATGCCAACCCCAGTAGTTCAATGATCCACCAATGCATGACCCATTGCTCCTCTCTCCTTTGGTGAACACAGATGTTACAGGTCAGCTTGGACAGGTCTCTGAGCAGGCTGATCTACTTGAAGATGTCCCTGCTCATTGCAAGAGGGTTGGACTAGATTATCTTTAAAGGTCCTTTCCAACCCAAACCATTCTAGGATTCTACAAGAACTACTGGCCATGGTCATGAGGAGCTGCAGCAGTCTGGTTTGGGTTGAGGCACATGCATAGTGATAGCTTTACGATGACATTGTCTATTTCTTTGTTATTTTTTACAAGTTGCCCTACAAAATAATTCTATTCATTGGCAACTTTATTGACATGGACTTCCAGGAGTTACAATGACTAGTGATCCTACAGAGTCCTACATCTTTTAAGGGGGTTCAGTTGCCCATTTAATCTTGGTATGCCAAACCATACCAAGTACCATCCTTCTATTGGGTTTTCCAAGTAGACAGTGCTGTACCTGTCAATCTTGCTGAAGATTTATTTCCTCAGAAACAAATCTACCTACGCCACGATTTCAGGCTCTTCCTAAGAAAGGTTTTTCTGGAAATGCAGTGTAAGGCTGAATAATTTCAGATGGGAAGCGTAACTGTCTACTGAGAAAAACGGGAACATACACTCCATTTTAGGCCCATTACAGAAAGAATTAGAAAGTCACGTGGATGCAAAGCTAATATCATCCTCTAGATAGTAACTGCTGCATCTAGTACTGCTCAGCAATGTGCAAAAATAGAAGTAGACAGAAATCCACCCAGACAAAAGCCAAGATTTTTTTTCTGATATCAATCAGGTGCCCAGACTTGGCTCCTGAGCTGTGAACATCCCGTTGGCCTGACTGCCCCAGCGACCTCACCTAGCCCCCTTCTACCAGACACCTGCAGTTTTCTTTGAAGCAGGGACATGGCAGACATTTCCCAGAGACATGTCAGGACACAGAAGGAAAAGCAGAGAGATGGATTCTATCTGTCAACTCACGATGAAATACAGTGACAGTCCCCCAAGTCCCAAAAGAAAGCTCAATTTTTTCTAGTGAAAAAAAGTATTTGGCTCATTCCCTAGACCAGCTGCTTCCTACATAAGTAAGAGGCATGCACAGTGTACAGAAAAGAATATTTGACATTCCTAATCAATTAGATAAGGGGAAAAAACAGTCCATTTTCCTGTTCAAAACAAAATTATCGTGGTTACTTCAGATTTCAAGGGCATTTATCTTTCAGCTTCAGACAGAGGGGCACTGAGTAGACTGCAGGTTACTGACCCAGGGCTAGAGAATGACTAAGCTGCCAGTTGGAATGGAGGAGCCCAGGCTCAGCTCTAGTGGAGCACTGGGATGGGAACAGCTGTGTCAGTTGTCAGCCAAGTCAGGTGTGCCTTAGCAGAGCCAGGACTGTGCCAGGCCAGGAAAAACTAGCAGCATGGGAGGAGGGACTTAAAACACCTCAAACCAAATTGTTCAAGGGAAGCACTCCCAGATCTTGCCCGCACACTCCCTGGCTTTGAAAACTTGTGTAAACACTTAACCAGGGAAATGCCAAGGAAATCAAGGTGAGGAAGAAGGCGGCTGGAAGCATTGTGAGAACAGGCACCTTCCCAACCCGAGTTCAGCTCAGGATGTTTCAGTGGAAAAGGCACAACCTGAGATGTGTTGTGTATCTTTTACTCAAAAGCACAGGAGGCTCCAGGACCCGGGGCAGGTGCCTGACACCACTGCCAGCCCTGCAGCAGAGGCAAAAGGAGCAGGTACAGTGGCACGGTGCCCTCAAAGATCATGTGTCTCTGGATCCTCAGCAGCCTTCGAGGCCTCTCCACAGGCCAGTGGAGAATGGATGAGGTCTTTGTGAGAACTGACTGTGCTGTCTCCCAGTTCAGAGGAAAGCAGCAGCCCCTTTGCACTGCCGTGGTGCAACCAGAGTGAGCAGGTGGGCTGCAGGTCCCCAGTATGGGATTTACCCCAAGCAATTACAGGCTCCCCCTGCACTTCTTGGAGATTTCAGCCCTGGACAGCTGTATCAGAAGTCTCACCTCTTGCTGCTTTGCACTTGCAACACCAAGCCTGTGTTCTTCCACTATTTGTCAGGACAGCATGTTACCCCAGGAAAAATATATGCAACAAAGTGTCCGAGCCTAAAAAACCCTTGTCCAGACCCAGCGGAGCCCTCTGGAGACGGCTCTCACACGTGGAATCTTGGGCCTGTAGTGCCACCTAATGAACAGGCGCAGCTCAGAGCCCATGTGGATGCTGCTGTGTGCAGGGAAATCAAGCTTAAAGGCACTTGGTAGGATACTTGGTTACTCTCTAATGCCTTTCATCCCTCTCCCAGTGCTACAAAACCCCTGCTGTCAGGCAACAGATAATAACCCTGTTCTGTGGACAAGTTGAGGAGCAGATTTTTGCTGCGCCCAAATACACAAAAAAAGTCAAAAGTAGTTGAGTAACAAACGAGAGTTAACTCCTTTCTCTGTGTCACTTTTGGAAGTAGTGCTTCCAAGGGACAGAACAAAGTGGTGACACGGTGCATTGTTGCAATTTGCACCCTTCTCCTGGGACTCACTGGCTTATTCCCTGTGCACCAACAAGACCCACCTGAGTGACAAGCCATGAACTCCCATCTTTCAGGAGGCAGAAACTGGGCTCCATTAGGTTTGTGAGGACAGTGATCAGGCATGAGGATCAGGAATGGCTCTCAAGGTACTAAAGGACATTCCCTCAGGAAGAAACCTGCTGATTGGTTTTTACATAGGACGTTGTCGAGGAGAACAGATGTTCCACACAAAGTGCAAGCTTTGTGCTGATCACAGCAACTGCCCTCTCAGATTCAGAGAGCAAAACACTGAATTGCTTCCCAGAACTTCATTCTGGTTTCTGGATTCTGCTAATATAAGGAGGTATCCCAAGGGACAAACCATCGCCCAGGGCAGGGGGCTGCCTTTAGGCAGCAAGCAGACAGCATGAAAGAGTTCAGCCTCTCCCTGGAACTTAGGAGCTAGGGCTGTGCATTTCTCCTCCATTTACTTTTTCAGATGTGATCTCAGGTCAGGCACCCACCAGAACAGAGGCCTCTTTAAGGGTGCTGTCATGGAGTGCAGCATTTTTGTAAATGGCAGCCGTGTCGTCAGAGCCCTTCCCCAGAAATGGAGGGTCTGAGCTAAGTGTTCTCCTCAGCCTGGAGGGACTGTAACACACACTTTCCAGAAGCCCAGTCTGTTCCACACAGCATGGCATGGCAGGGCATGGTTTAATATGGTAGGTCTGTAACATGGGTGGAGAGCACCTCCCAGGTTCAGCATCCCAAGGGCATAACCAATACATGTCCTGGCATGAAGGCTGGGAGGCTGCTGCTGGCACCAAAGCAGTGCATCTGGCCACAAATGCCAATCATGTCATGACTGCACAGATGCTGAACCCTCAGCTAAGTGTGAAACAGGCTCTAGCCCCATATCTGGTTTTTAAGGCTTTCAAAATTTTCAGAGTGCTTCAGGCGTGAAGGAAGAAAACACTGCCACTCTGGTCCTTCAAAAAGAAAGGAAAAGGGGATGTACGGTGTCTCACATACAAATAGTCCTCTGTGAAAAGAAACATTTTTAGGGCTGGATGTTCTACAAACAGGCGGTGCCAGGAGAAGATTGTGCATGAGAGTGGGAGTCTTTGGAAGTTTTAAGCGATGAACAGCTGAAGAAGTTTCCATAGAGCATGTGGGAGCCAAGGCTTTTCAAAGACATATCATATGTCCACAGATGGGCAGGCTTTCACTAAAACAACAAAACTCAAATTAATTGAAACAACAAAACTCAATTTCATTGAAACCACAAAAATATTTTTAAAGAAAACAAACCACAAAAGCACTTATTTTCTCTTGCCCACCCACACTTCTAGGCTTCAGAGCAATGAAAATCCTACTACAACTTCCTGTAGAGGAATTTATCTGAAAAGCATGTTTTGTGTACCAGACCAACATGGTTCACTCTTGCTGTGACAGTCAAAGAGGCCCAGAGAGAAGAAAGACTGATCTCTAGCTAGGTGTTTATCTTGGAAAGGAGAGATCAGTGTTTCAGCATCTTCACTAGGACATGTTTAGGTATTTTGCATGAGTCAGGTGCTGGATGACACATATACACAGCCAGAGGTTGTGGTCGGGACACAAATCTTGCCTTGCCCAGGGAAACGACCATGCCATAGCTGTTCCATGGCCCAGTAAACTCTGAATTTGTCTTGGACTAAGCAAGTGATTCAGTGGGTGAATATGCATTCCCCTTGCTCTTGAAAAAGAGAATAATCTGGTGTTTTGGGCCAGTCTCCCAGAAGGTGGGATTTTATGACGCTGAAGACAGAAGAGGGACAGGACCTTCATCACCAGCACTACTGGGTTTGTGCAATAATTGTTGAGCTATCATTTAAAAGGTAGGAAAACAACAAACACTCTTCCAGTGGCATTTGCAAAAAGTGGTAGCTGCTATTTTTTTCACTGCTCCTGCTCTGGGAAGTAGCCAAGCTCTTCAAGGAAATCTGGGGAGCAACACCTACCTGGAGGTTCCCAGCCACACCTGGCTGTGAGACAAGGCACAGAGGAAAACAGCTGCCCACCAGGCTGATCTAATACTAAAGGACAAGTGTCAGCTGTGTGGGATTGAGAGGATCCTGGTTGGGGATTCTGGCTTACCATCCCACTAAAATGGTCCTCTAGGGGCCTTAGATTTGCACCCAAGGCATGGCCACATTTAAAGAGAGGTGCTCGGTGCTCACATCTAGAGAGGATGGAAAGCTGAATTTGACAACTGTCCTGTATGCTGTGTAAGGGGTGGAGAAACCCCATGATGGGCAAAAAGTGGTTACAGATGGAAACAAAATGACACAGAAAGTATTTTTTTTTCATGAGAGACCTCAGTCAGAGCTCTCAGGGGGTCCTCTTCTTGGGCCAGAAGATCTTTCCCCTCTAGGACTAGCTCCTTTGTTAAGGCTGGGGGACTTCTCCATTTTGTTTTCCTTGTGTCTGCTGGGTAACACCTGGAGCCAGAGCACTACTTTGGGCTGGGGCTCACTGGCCATCGAGCGGGGGAAATCCGTGTGCTGGGAGCAGATCAGAGCCAGGTGAGGAACACACAGCAGCCCAGCTTGAATCACATTGTTCGCTGGCTGCTGATGCCAAGGGCTCCGGGTAAGCCGAGGAGCTGCCAACTTGCAGCAGGGGGCAGCTGCATTCCTTCCACGCGTTTTAAGAAACTAACATTAAAAGTACTAATTAATGTGAGCATACCGACAGGGTAGTTTTTCTGCTGCCCTTGGGCTTAACTGCACTGATACCTGGTGCATCCTGCGCGTGCCTTCCATGCTTCCAGGGGGCAGCCGGCGCTGCTCCCCGGGGTCAGGGCAGCACCGTCCGTGCCTTTTTACTGCTCTTTACTTCTGCGGTGTGCTAGGAGGCTGCCTGCCGAAACCACAGTGTGCGAATAAACTGGACCTGTGCTTGCAGGGCAGAAGGATGAGTGCCGTCTAGTGTTAATTGGACACGCAGCACGGCAGGCGGCAGGGGCCGGTTCACCCCCCGGCTCAGCCGTACCTCGCACCCGGCATGGACAGTCCGGCAGCTCCGGGGCATTACGGAGCCGTGGCAGCACCGTGCTCGCAGGCTGCCAGCGCTGGCGTCTGCTGCAAGGTCGTTTCTTGAAGCTTCACCAAGCAGCGTTTCTTCGGGGATGTGCTGAGTGGTTTTGAAGCTGTGCTGGTCTTTGCTGCAGTCTTCTGGGGGAAAAAAAAAATCTTTGGCAGGATTAGGCTTTGTAGAATATAAATGACCATTAATAAATTTTTTGTGTTAATGTAAGTGCTTGTATCAACTGGAAGCTGAATCGCTTAATCAGGCTAGCAGCAATTAAAATGGTAATTTTTTTCTGTACTAGACTCTGCTTGCAATTTTTACTCAAGTAAAACTCTTTGAAGTTAATTGGAATTTTGATTAAAGCCTCCTGGATCTGGGTCTCTGAATTTGTACTAAAGAAGGTTCAATATTTGCTTTGGTTTTCTGCACATGGAGTTCACTGCTATATATTAGCGCGACTGTACAATTAGTGGTAACAAGAACGACTCCAATAAAGATTTCTGTAATCTAGTTCTTGATATACTTCAGAAAAGGTCTTTTATAACAAAATGGCTTTTAAAGTACTGCTAAAACAGGCTGTAAGATCTGAAAACCTTGATTGATTAAATTGTTTGTCTTAATTATTTCTAGTCCCAACGAATGGCTTAGCAACATTCACTTAACGGTAATTCAGAACTTGGATGGGGTGGGAGGATGGGAGATGTTCTTTGCCTTCAGCGCTCAGGTTTTGGTTGTCAACGCGAAACAAAAAAATTGAAACTACATTATAATTGAACATTATACAGAAATTACATTATAACCATTAGTAAAATGAAAAGTAACTGTGGTGGAACAGCTTTTAAAGGCAACGTTTTGTCCAAAATGTTGCAAAATAAACTCCAAGCAAACACGAAAACCTGACCAGACAGTAGTGAGGAACTCTGTAGCATTTTGTGACAAGTTCTTCCAGGCAAAGCAGTGCTTTTCTGAAAGCTGTGACAAAACTGGTGCAAATGTTGCTTAAACTTTGCTTTAGATCAGTTGCTGGTGTGGGAAAAGCAGAAAGAAAGAAGGGAATAATCATGTCGAAATTATATGGATAATACCAAGCATGTGGGTTCTTACTATATATCTGTTTATAAGAAGACTATTAGAGCTTGTGATTAAAATGCAGGTCGATTTGGTTTTGAGAACTCCTTTGATATCCATTAACACAGTTAATATATATATGTATTTTTGATCTTAAGGAGACATATAGTAAATAATGAGTTGTAAGCATTCTGGACTAAGAAGTACAAAAGTTTATCGGTAATGGAAATAATAATAACTGAAAGTTTGTTGTGAGTAGGGGGTTTCTTTCTTTGTTTTATTTTATCCTAATGTGGTCACTGGAGTTTTCCAGTCTAACACCTCAGCAAGTAGATTCAAATGTCAGGAAAAGGAATACAAGCAGATCCTTGCAATTCAGAGAAATGTTCTGATCTTCTTTTTTGTCTACATTTTTCTGAAGGTCTTAATTCTGAGAAACAAGGAAAATTTTACTGTAAGTAAAATTTACTGTAGTAATTTTACTATTCCCTCTAAAACACAGACACAGAATATGAGAAAGGAATAATTAAAAAGATAAAAGCTTTTATTATTGTTAACAATAATTTTGTAGTATAGTATAAATGCCTTGAATATTCAATAGCACTGCTATTGAAGTACCAAAACCCTGTAATAAACTGCTAGTTCTGCCTAATGATTATCCAAAGAGTCCCCATTCCCTGACAGTGGACTTTGAGTTCTTAGGTGGCTGCAGCAATGGTAAGCACCCTGCCAGTTACCCGATCCATTCTTGTGGACACAGTATGTTGTGTGCAAATGAACACTTGCAGACTAAACGACTGACATCAACACACTCTCATCGTATATTTGCCATTTCCTACAGTAAGGTTTGGCCTGTTTCAGACTTTGCATGCAAACACCACCCAGTGACATTCAGTTGTGGAGAAGCAACTGAACACACTTGTGGGAGAATAAGTAGTTGCATATGTAGAAATAAGACCCTGCTCTGATGTAAAAAGTTTCCTAGGAGACTTCAAAGAAAAAACCCTCAGTCTGTTGTTTGAAGCAATGGTTGGAAAGCACAAGCACGTTTCTGCATAGGAGATTGGTGTGCAAGGGAGCCTGGATGCCTAAATGCCTGCTCATGGTGTCCGTTTTCTCATGCCTCACTCAAGATGCCTTGGTCACCTTAAAGAGGTGGCCTGAGATCCTGCTTGTTCCACGATGAATGATAGCTACGTGTGTGCTACATCCACAGAGCTCCTTTGTGCTGGTAGAGGCCCAGAGGCACCCCCAGGACGCTGGACATCTCATCGGCTGGACTGACACAGCTGGATCGATGCTGAAACCAGGACTGACACCCCATCAGCTGGACTGACACCGGAATCAGGACTGGTGAACCCTTTTTCTTTCTTTTCTCCCCTTTCTATATTTCTTTCTTTCTCTCTCTGCCCTGCTCTGCAACCCCCCTCCACATCCCTCACCCGCCCTTTACTTCACCTCTTCTTTTCTCCCTTCCTCATCTTACCCCTCTTTTCAAAACCCACTGCCGTGTGCTTTAGGTCAGGGACTAACACGCCAATTTCCATGCCAAGTGTGTAATTTACTAGTAAAACTTTCTGATCGTTTGCGGTCCCTCAGACTTCCGTCGTTGCTTTACACCACGTGCATTGACGGACCCCGGGTGCTTCCTTCTCCTTAAAGGTGGGCCGTGGCAGGCACCTCGCGCTGAGGCACCTGCAGCGGGGCCCGGGCAGAGGAGCGACGCCGGGCTCCCTGCCGCAGCGCCGCTCCTGCCTCCACGCTCTGCCGCTCGCCGCTTCCCCAGTCGCCGC
>VZTN01012422.1:446620-467060 GCA_013400515.1 Erpornis zantholeuca
GAGGGGGGAGGCGTGGTGGGCGCGCGCGCGGCCGCCCGGTCCCTGTCGCTGTCCCCCGGTCTCCGTCCCCTCGCATCCGCGCTGGGGGCACTGGCACCTGCCCGAGGCTGGCGGGCGGGGGACACACGTGTTGCCCGTGAGGTGGTGCGGGGAGGAGGGGGCGATTGTCGCTGCTGGCGTTCAGCCTGTCTGCAGGATGAGTGCTGGTGGTACCAAACAGGAGAGGGTTTGGGCTCCCGTGACTCAGTTTCCCCAGCCGTGGAAGCGCTCCCGTCCCCTCAGAGTGTTGCAAGGATTAACCTGTAAGCATGCAGTGTGTAGAGATCCTCCGGTGGAAAGTTCCTTATAGGGCAGTGTTTTCCAGCCGTGGGAAGCTGATGAGCCCCCCAAGAGGAAAATGAAACCGGTTCTCTGCCTCAAGTACCCGTGCTTTCCTTGATCTGCTCTCCTGTAAAGGAGAGCTGTGCTGTGTCTGTGGCTGCAGCAGTGGTTCTTGGAGAGTGGTCGCCCACATGCACAAAAGCCTTTGCCATGCTTTGGGAAGTGCTTAACAAACCCCTCAGTATAACATTAAATATTTTGATAGCTGTTCACATTGCTTGCAGAGCCCTTGAATACAGTTTCCAATCACTACACCTTTTTTTTTTTGCCAAACCTTGTACTTAAGAGTGAAAAAAAAAAAAAAAAGGATAGCTCTGAACTTCATCTGTGAGCTGCTGATTGCTTGAGTCGAAAGCATGACTGCCTGTGATGGATGGAACAGTGTTTGAGTAGAGCATGTAGCAAATGGAAAGGAACATGCCAGAGATGCTTCATAGGTTCTGAAATACTGTGTTTATTCTCTTTGCTTAAAAAAAAAAAATTCATCTGACATTTCCTCCTGGCATACATCTCCTTCCTGCATTTATGTGTGCTGACTTCTTGTAGGTTTGCCTGTGAATGTGTGAATGGTTCAGTCTTGCTCTCTGGTTGGCTTTTAGTGTTCTGCCTGCAAGCCTTCTGCAAAGCTGTGCTCCAAGCTGATGGTAGTACAAGCATGCTTAAACACCCCTGTGTACCCCTTTTTTGGAGAAAAAGGTATAGCAAGTGTAGTTGAAGGAGGAGTGGCTATGTTTTGAAAATAAAGTGATGGGAAACAAGCTTTTTGGTTGCAGAGCTCAGTCCTGTTGATTGGTTGCATCTCATACTGTAGCCCATATTTGGTTCCATAGTTCACCTGTTTTCTTCTGCCTTTTTCCACCCTCAGGGTAAAGTAGAATACCTGGTGAAGTGGAAGGGATGGCCCCCAAAGTAAGTTGTGTTTACTTGTCTGTTTTTTCTTTAATATTTCATAATGGCTTGCACTGTCTCTGCAATTGAGCATTTCATTCATAGTGGGTAATGGCTTGTCCCTCATTTCAACAACAATAAACAAAACCAAAGGGCCACAAACCAAACCCAAATCTGTTTGTGAATTGGCAGCTAAGGAATACAAACTGCGTGCCAGTCTATTCTGACTGGTTTTTGCCACCACTGAAATATTGCATTGAGATACATTCTATATACAAATGTTTTTAAATTCATTATGAGTTCAACAAAGAACCCAGATTCTTCTGAACTTGGAATGGCTCCTGCTTTTCTGAGTCAGCTCCAAGAGGACCCCACTTTATTTTTAGAGCTGTCTGGAGTCTTTTAAAATAGAAAACATGTTGATGGTCTTGTCTTCCTCTCCTACTGCTTCCTCTCTGCAATTCACCAACGGAAAGGGGCAATGTTTCAGATTTATTGATTGTAGCCAAATGCAGGTGATCTTTGTCCCTTGAAAATTACCGCCATGCCTTAATTTTCTTGTCTGAAACCTCCTGTTATTCTGAGTGCCTTTTCAGCTTTTGCTTTTGTTGCTACACTGCAAAATTGAAGAAAAGTTTGGGGTATTTTTCAGCATTGCTGTACACTATTTACAGACACTTCTCTCATTAAAACGCAGCTGCTTCTGAAGAAGAGCCACTGCTCTGTGCTTAAGCAATCTGTAAAATGCTTTGAGATTAAAAGGATTAGGTAACTGGAGAATATTACTATGTTAGCTAGCAGTATAGTAGAACAGCCTCCTGGCCAACCCATATGGGGCCCTGTCTTTGCTTTTCTGTTTGTGCCTGTGTGTGTACATACACAATGTGCGTGGGTATAGCAGTGTTACACACGCAGTTGCTCTGCGTGTTGCTAAGCAAAGGGAGCTGCTTGTTAGGGGTTCATCCTTGCAGCTGCAAAGTGGGGCCCACCAGGATGGTTCTGACTAGCTGTACCTGGTGTCTGAGAGGCTGAAATGTGTTCTTGAGTGCCTAATTGTCATGCCTAATCCTTATTATTGTAGGCCATATGTGAAGATAAGCAGCTTCCCCTCTCTGGTGGTGGTGGGAGAGAGCGACTTTATTCTTGAGTATTCTGCTGTCAGAGTGTAACCTTGTGCACTTGTTCAGCACCAGCTGCCATATAGTGTGGGTCACTTCTTGGACTGCTTCAGCCTTAAATAGCCAAGTCTTACTTAATCACTGATAGAGGGGGGGAAATGTTTTTGAAGCCTGCAAGGCCTCATCCCTTCTTGGCCAGCATACCAATGTTTATCCCATTCTCCTTTCAACAAACACATTGAAGTCTTTCTCTTGTAAAGTCCCTTGCCAGGAAGGTAGGCTGAGGCATGGCGTAATGTTTCTTGGACAGAGCAGGCCTTATTCTTAACTGCTGCCTTTCCTTGTCCTGCACCTTGGAACTCTGGGGGAGGCAGAAACACTGGGGAATTTAAAGCACAGGAGCAAGATGATGTCAGGGTTCTCTTATGGCATGTTGAAGCATCTTCCCTCTTCCCTCAAACTCCAAATCTGAAGACTGCCTTTTTTTTTTTTTCCTTACTCCTGCCAGCCTCCACTTAACTGTTCCCTCAGTGGTTTGAATTACTTAAACCCAAGATGCTCACAGCATTGAAGTCACTTTCATCCCACTAGCAGTCTCTGTTCCTTATTTCTAAACATACATATACCCGTGATGGCATGCAACACTATAAGCTGTGTGTATCTTTGTGTCTGTTTCCTCATCCCACATAATTCCCTTTCTTCATTACCAACCTTGTTGCACTGCTCTTTGTAATCTCTGTACCCATTATCCCATCATTCTCATTGGAAGTATCATGGAAGGGAATAAGGATAGGTCAGTAGTTTACTGCTTTCACATGCAATTCATTTTTCACTTTTTTTTCCCCCTTCTTCTTAATAAAAAAAATATTATTCATGCCCTACATGAATCTCAGATTTATGGATTGCACTGCTGGAGTCAGGGAATGGAGGAGTGACTATCTGATTCTAGCTACAAGCTTGTTTACAACTTGTGTTGGAGTTAAAAGGAGGGGAAAGAGGAGGAGTAGAAGGAGGGGGAAGGAAGATCATATGATCTGTGTTTTCCAGAGTGCCTGCTCTCTGCAGTTTGCTGCAGCCTGGGCTGTGTGTACCCATATATAAAGCTCTGTGTGCGCGCGCGCGTGGCAAACTCAACCATGTTTTTTTTTTATATGCAGTGTTTTGCCACTGCAGCGAAGCCAGAATCTGAACTGCAGAGAAAAAGGCAACACCCACCAGGGCGTTTTTTTAAGCAAATCCCTTTTCTTCTCCTGCCTATGAAAAGCAATCCAATCGCTTTTTCTTCCCCCTTGTGGTGTTATTTTTCTTAAATTTGTAGGATGAGTGCCAGAATCCCTGCAGCTGGGAGGAAACCTTCCTCTTTTCAAACAGTATCTTGGCTTTGACAGCTCACAGTCAGGTTGTTGCAGGAGGCATGAGCAAAGGAGGGAGGGAGAAAGGGAGGGATCAGCTGGTTATGAAGACATGTCTGTTCTTAACTCTCTGGTGTACAGTGCACCTTGAGATATCTGAATGTCCTATTTTTGTTTTTCCCTTTTTTTCCCCAATTCCCTAGAATTGTATTTTCATTTCTAGACCCATCCTCCAGTAATGTTCCTGTATTACAGTACCTTTCTTCTCTCTAATGGAGAGATAAAAGGGAAGAGCGTTCCCAAACCACATTCCCTGTGTACCCCGTGTATTCTGTGTCCTCACATGCAGCCTGTGCTTCATCCAGAAGTGTAAACATCCTAAAGTGCTTTATTGCTGTTTAAAGGCACTGATACAAATGCACCCTTGATGCATCTGCATGTGACTGCTCTCTGGTCCTCCTCCCTAGGGTCTGGGAAGAGCTCTGCCTCCACGCCTGGAACTCACATTTCAAGAAATTTAGTGTTCTGAGGCATTCGAGGATTCAGATTTGCTTTCTTGCTTTAGAGTTTGTATGGTAGAGACATGACACCTACCTTTTCTGGGCAAACATGACCCCTAAGGAGTAAACATGCCACAAGGACCACCTTGTGATTCTTTCTGCTTCCACAGTGGGAGTGTTTTGGCTGCTTCTCCCTAGCATTAAGTGCAGCTGTGCTCTTTGGGAACCAGTTTTAGAGTTGCCTGCTAGGTGGGTTCAGTGCTTTCCTGAGCATCTGATTCCTGTCACAGCAGTCTGGCTGTCGAGGAGGGAGCTGGGGCAGCGAATGACGCTGTTCGCAGGCTGCTTCGGGAGCATAAAGCCTGTTCGGAGCAGTGTGAGTGGCCGTGCCCTGAGTGCAGTTGGGGTGTATGTGTCAATGAGCTCCGCTCGATAGAACAACCTGTAGGGGGAGCCGAGCGGGAGGAGGAGGCGTTGGCAAGTGGCCATAAGCTTGCCCCAGGGCCCAGGTCCCAACATGTTTGGTTGAACGGCTTCAATGGAAAAAAATTAAACTCTTAAATGAATCCTTCCAGCTTCAATGATTAGAAGTAATTAATAATGCAGGTGAGAAACCGTACTTACTCTTTGAGCACTCTAAATTAAGAGAGACCTATTTTTTCACAAAGATGTATCAGACCATGCCTCATTGTTCCATGGGGTTTGTTGGATTTGAGTCAGTGCTGCAGATGAGACCTGTTTAGGCATGGACTTAAAAACAGTTTGTGAGTGTCTGCACAGGCTTTGCACACAGTGTGGAGGGGGCCCTGGGGAGGAAAGTCTTCCCTGTTTTTGTACAAAGAGCCGCTTGATGCTTGGCCCTGCCTGTTTTGGGAAGGGGAGGTGGTGTCTGTGGGAAGCTGGGGAGGGAATGGCTGGGATTCCTCAGAGCTCTCGCAATGTTGTGGCTGGCCCCACCGACCCTTGTGAAGACAGTATCCACGGCTGCAGCACACTGGTAGCAGGCCTGCAGAGAGAATGTTTCATTAAAATATTGTTTACTTTTTATTCCTTATGTTTTTCTTCAGATACAGCACATGGGAGCCAGAGGATCATATCTTGGACCCTCGCCTAGTAGTGGCTTATGAAGAAAAGTAAGGACACATGTTCTTTCTCTCCCTGGACACAGGAAAAGAAATACTGTCTTTATTTCATTATATCATGAAGTGCCTCTGTTGTCCTACTTCAGTCAAAGATGAGATGTATAGCAATGAATCCTTCTTAAATTTTGTAACCTGGTGTGGATCGAGATGGACAAGACAGGGTTGATTGGCACTGTTCAGGAAATGAGGGCAAGAACAGGCAGCATTGAGCCAGAGAACAATCAGATTCAGGTTTTAATCAGATCCAGAGCTGGACTGGAGTGATGGGAGGTGGAAGTTTCTCTAACCTATCCTTGATTAGCTGTGTCACAGAAATTCCCCTTTAGCAAGGTTTTCACTCCTACAGGAAGCAATTCTGGGATGTTTTCCAAGCTCACACTGGTCACCATTGGGTTTTAGTGAAGGAAATTGAGGGAGATATGCTGTGAAAAATTGAAGTCCCAGCTAGGTCTTATGCTGTGGTATTTAGTACTTGGTTTGATTTGTATTCCTCTTTCACAGGGAAGAGAGAGACCGTGCATCAGGGTACAGGAAAAGAGGTCCCAAACCAAAGCGCCTCCTACTGCAGGTAGCCTCTTGCTCTTCTGTGTATTTCTAACTCCTTAGCTGCTGTGCTGCTCCTCTGCTCTCAGTGAGGTGGAAACTGTCTGTTTGCTGTTGCATGGACAAAATTGGAGGTAACAAGCTAACACAACAACATGAAATCAGTGTTTAGGCAGATAGTTTTAACCTGTTAGCTGAAGAGCTAGCTAACTGTTTTTTGAAAAAGCAAAACAAAATAAAACAACAGCTTTTTCTCTTTGAACTAGGATTTTTTAAAGTATGGGCCCGGGTAGTTGCATGTTACCTGGTTTATGTGTTCTCTTAATTTCGTGTTGAGCTTGATCTTTCCATCAAGTCAAAGGTAGCCCATGGTTGGAAATGGAGTTTCAGCATGCTTTGACTGTTGCCAAGCAAAGCAGCCAATCCTAGGAAGCAGATACTAGGAAGAGCTTAGAAGGCAGGTGAAGAAGGGAGAGAAACAGTGTTGTAGAAGAAGCACACCTTATCCTAGCTCATCTAGATGTTCAGAGTCTGAACAAAGAATATTTTCCTGGTTCCCAGAGGGGAGCCCTGACTGCATGATCAGATGTCTGCTCTGACCCTTGCTGCGTTGGTGTCTTGGCAGCGGCTGTATGGCATGGACTTGAGGAGTGCCCACAAGGGAAAGGAGAAGCTCTGCTTCTCTCTTGCACGGAGGTTTGGAGGAGGAGACAGTAGCCTGCCAGGGGCCAAGACAGGGCAGGCAGAGTTCCCCGAGAAGACTGGGGGTGCAGTCCTGCCATTCTCTCTCCGGAAGCAACGCAAAAACCAGAAGTACCTACGACTGTCAAGGAAGAAGTTCCCCCGCATGGCAAGTCTGGAGAACCGAAACTGCAGGCATGAGTTCTTCCTGAATGATGCAGTGGGCCTAGAGGCCAGGCAGAGCCCTGACGAGTGGGAGGCCACACAGCACACCAGCAAAGAAGGTAAGGCCAGTTACCCTTTGGCTGTGAAGTCCTGCAGCATGTGAAGGATGTTCTGCATCTTTCCTCCTTGGTTACATCTTCCTAGGATTGTGGTTTAGGTCAGGTCTTCAGAGCAGCCCTTGCTGGCCCGCATTATGTCCCTCTTGTTTGCACGTTTCTTTCTTATTTGAAGAACACAGAGTAATTGTTTTTTCTGATCCTGTTACCTCTCTGTACTCTTACATCCCTGATACCACTCCCAGTGTAAGAAAACGTGCAGAAGATACTGCAAGATTTTCCCCCTCTTAAAATTTCCTCCCAGCAGAGGTGACACACAGGTGTGACAGAGATGAACTCTGCCTCTGTCCACATTATCCACATGTGCTCAGCCTGCTGCTTGGCTCAAAGGACTTTGGTTGGCAGTGGACAAGCTTGGACAGCGGCACTCCTCTCATAGTTCTGCTTTGAGAAGCATACAGGAATGCTGCTAGGAACGCACAGTGTACTCCCCTGCCCCCTCCTTTGCTTTACTCTCCACACCCTTCTAAAGTCTCTTGCTATAGAGCTATGTGAGAGGGGGAGAGAGAGATGAAGTGAGGATGGTAACTCCTGCCTGATCCCACTGAGTAGGCAGCATGAGTGTAGGCATGGGAGATGTCCAAGCACATTTGGCATTTTGGGGAAGGATACCAGCATCTTGTGCAGGAGGGCTGTGGGATGTGTGTGTTGCTCTCAGTTACCAAGGAAACTCTATCCCTGCATTATTAGAGCTTCTGAAGGCGTAGCTTTCCTGAGGAGTGGAAAACCAGGGCTTGTGCTGCTTGTAGTAGCTAAGGGAATCCTGTTACTCCTTGCTAGGAGTAGCTGTTAGCCAGGCTGGATTAGGCAGGGTCTTAGGGAGAGGGCTGTGTTCTGGGAATCAATGCTATTCCCTCCTTTCTGAGAGAGACCGGAATGGTGCTCAGAATCCAGGGACGTAGCAGTAGGAGTAGCGGAGATGAACCCAGTGTTACATCCTGGCAGTGAGGAAATGTATGGGGCTGCTCTTCCCAGAAGTGTGGGGCACTAAAGCACTTGGGGATCAGAAGAGTGAATAGCACTACGGAATTGTAAAACTGTTTTTGTTCTCCCCTTGACACATGGCCTGCATGGAATCCCAGTTACTGTTAGGGGGAATTGGACTCTTTCTGGGGGGAAAGTAGACACCCCAGGTGTTTGAGACAGAAGCCAGGAAATACACTCTTAAGGGGCTCTCGTTCTTAGCCCAGGTTGGGGCAACAAGTTGTATAGTGGACAGGTAGAGTGATAGGGAGACAGTGTGTTTTCCTTCCTCTCTACGTGGCAGTCTCTGGGGGCTGTGGGGAAGTGAGCCTTTGGGTGGCAGAGGGGCTGATAATTATTCTTACAGTGAGAAAGTGCAGGGGTGCTTGGGTTTTTTGTATGGAGCGGTCTGGGAACAAAGGAAGCATATGAGAAAGGAAGAGCAGCTTCTCCCTTGAGCACTATGGAGGGATTTTTGAGAGAATCACACCCAGGCTGCACTGCAGGTTCAGTATGAGGCAGACCCTCCATTTTGGCTCCCTTTGACTCCCCTAGGAGTATCTAAAGAGTGTGTATAAGAGATTTTAATTTTTGCCTTTTCAGCAAGATGGGCAATTTAGAAGCAGGTGAGCTCAAACCAGGGTGAGTGTGCTTTGCTGTCACAAAATCAAATTAGGGCCTGAGATGGGATGAGAGGTATTGGGGAATTGTGGATGGTTAGATAAGTTGGTGGTTTTACAGGGTCTTTTGACCTCTGCATAGGCTGCTCTGACACCTCTGTGTATCTGGACACCTGATCCTCCATTTTCCCTTAGCCTCTGAGGGGAGGGCTTGCACATGTTCTTTCTTGCTCTGTTCATGCAGATTCTGTACAGGCTGATTTCACTTACAGTTTGTCAGAAAGGAAACCCTTTCCCACCCTTCCTTTCCCTCTTTTCTTCCTCCTTCCTTCTTCATCACCTTCTCTGTTTCACTAACATGCTCTCATCTGCCTTTCTTTCTGCAGCAGACGTGGATGCCAGTCTCCCTTGGATCCCCACTGTGCCCCCCAGCGAAGTGACAGTGACAGACATCACGGCAAACTCCATTACCGTCACTTTCAGAGAAGCACAAGTGGCTGAGGGCTTCTTTCGAGACCGGAGTGTGCAGTTCTGAATCTCTGTTTGCAGTGCTCCCCAAAACCAGTGCTTTTAGGATGGGGCTAGGGAAGGGTTAAGTTATCCATTAAGAGAAAAAAAATATCCAAAATGTCTCCTCTTAAAATGTTTACAGAGACCTTTTTTTTTTCTCCTTTTTCCCCTTTCAGATACGCAAAAAAGGGCAGTGTAGGGGGTGTGTGTTTGTCATTGCTTTGTCCAGCTGAAAAACTGACAGCCCTTTCCCTGGCAAAGACTCCGCTCCTTGATGTGAAAGCAGCAAGCTGAACAATTCGCCTTTTATCCTGTCAAGTGGCGGCAGCTGCATTTGTGGGGAGAGGGCATGTGGAGGTGGAAAGAGAGCTGGATCTCTAGCCTGCCGCCTTGTTCTGCAATTGATATCCCTTGGATAAAGATACATCTCTGTACATTGCTCTTCCCACCTTCCTCCTCCCTCTCTTCCTGCAGCAGTGAGAGGCGATGGATCCTACCTGTGTAGATAACTCCAACCTGTTAAGACTTTCTCTCCAGTGCTGTTTTCCCTGTGGCCTGCTGTCAGGACTTCAGAAGCATATTTGCCTGTCTGTGGTAAGTCAGTCTTTGCAGCACGGGTCTGCATAGATAGCAGAGCTTTCTCCCTTTGATTGTCGATTATGCGGAAAGACTGAAATGCATCTCTGAAATCCAAATTGGCAACATAAATTCAATTTGCCCTCATTAAAAGCTCGGAAAGCCAGCATAGTTGAGACATACCATTCTGTATATGCTAAACAGGATTTCCAGGCTTGGCTCTGCTGCATGAGGAATGTGTTATGGAAAGTGGGGTCTTCTTACCCTTTGCCAAATTCAGTATTAATAACAAATCCTGCCCTGAATCTGTGGTAATATGTTGGTTGAAAACTGACTCCTCTCCCCTGGGAGGAGGGGCTAATAGGACAACTGAAGCATTGCCTGGCACTGCAGAGATATCCAAGATACTGGCACAGGCCCAGGACACGGGAATTGGACAGAACTGAGCTGGAAATGGACCTTGATTACCAGCAAATTCTGTTCTTGGATCCTATAGAGAGATCCAAGATAAACAACATGTGGGGAAGGCATGTATTAGATTTGAGGAAGGGAAAAATTCCTAATTCTTAGCAATGGGAATTCTTGAATTGTGCTGCCTGAATGATACTCTTCCATGACTCCAGTCTCCTCACAGTATCTGTGATCCTGTACTACTTTGCTGATAGGAACTTCCCCTTGGAAGGCTTAAAAATCTTTGCCAAGGAAAGCGGTCTGCATTTCAATAGACCTGCCTGATCTTGCACTTAAAAATGCCTTGTGCTGGACTGCCTGTGACACTTTGAGGTTTTTGAAGAATTGCTATATTTTGAGTTGGTAGTTTAGTATAGCATCTGTTCTTGCACATGCATGTTCTCTTCCATTTTTAAAAGCAAGTTTTATTTAAATAACTTTATTTTTTAAATATCAGTCTAAAGTGGGAACTGCAGGACAGAGTGCTGCAGGGTAACATTGGCTACTGTCATGATTACTGTCCCCAAATACTACGTTTCCTTACTCCACCCCACCTGAAGCATCTCTTAACTGCTGTATTTATTAGAAATGAAGCTATGAGCCTTCTTAGCTCTGAGATAAAGACGCCTGTGGAAATCCTCAATGTGTTTCTTTGAGGGGCGTGGCTACTGGCCTGCAGAATTTGGGAGCTCTAGGGTTTATGGTCCCCCAAACATCTACTTATTGTAAAGTGCTTGGACTGGCACTGTGGGTTTTTACTAGAAGCAGTTTTTACCTCATTTAGGATATGGCAGCTCAATGTAGATTTAGGATTTCCCCTTCCATCTCAGAGCAGCTGTTTGAGCAGGCCTGTCTTTCATGGCATGACAGCAGTTTCAGGATCGCTGGGAAGATCTTGAATTTCTGGACTGACCTTTTGTCTCTCAAAGAAGTAAGATGGGAGTTTTATCATGGAAAAATCTGAGAGGGTGAGAAGTGGAAGCTGGGGGGGAATTATGTGGTGGGAGGAAGAGTGAGTGGGAAAGAAGCCCGCAATAGCTAGCAAGGGCAAGCTGATGAGGTAAGCATGCAGGCACAGGATGTTTGTTGAACGTGGGTGTCCAGAGTGGGGCTTCTGTGTCTGGAGTTGCACCTTTTTTTGCAGGATGTGGGGTCAGACGGTGTTGTTACCATCACCCACACACCCCCTCTTCCTGACACCTGCCAAATATACTGAATACCTACATCTCCTCTTGTGACCAGTGGACACACATGGTGCAGTCCACTCTTGCAGGCTGGAGCAGGTCAGGTAGTGATGGTTGCAGAAGTGTAGTGTTTTAGCTTATTTGAAAAAAAGTCTTGAACTGCAGGTCATCCTACTAAATCTTCATGGCATTTATAGGATCTGGTTTCTTTATTCTAATGCAGCAACTGCTGCCTTTGTCATGTCTTCATCTCAGTGTACAAATACACCAAAAAAAGCTTCCTAAGTTCATGGCTTTGGCTGACATTGGAAGCAATATCAATCCTGTAGCAGGAAAGAGCTTGTCCTAATAAACTAGATTTCCATCCTCTGCTTTTCTCTCCACTCGCCAGCTGACACTTCTCAACACTTTGTTTTGGCACTTTTCTTTAAACATATTTTCTTTCTCTTGCAGTGGAGTTTTCAAAGACCTGTGGTGGTCTTTCAAAGAGGAACCACCCACAGCTTCATATCTTAATCGTTTTTTTGGATCAGGCTATCTAGTGTTCTGCTGGTGACTAATCATCTTGCTACACGAAATGTGGAACAAAGTACCTGGCTGCCATGCTGCTTGGTGTCAATGAGGAGCTAAGCATAATAATGGGGTTAAGACACAACAAGCTGCATGTGCGTGGGTTTGGAGGGGAGTGTGTGAAGAGGACTTTGTGGTAGGAAATTAAGCAGTTACTTCATTGGCGTGGACTTTTTTTTTGACATTTGTGAATTCTTGTTTATCTCAAAGATCTTTTCAAGATTTTTCTCCTGATCTTTTTAAAATGTGGCTCTGTTTCACATTGTCTGCTGATGTAGACTGTAAACTTCCTTGGTAGAGCTGGTCTTCAGGGACTTTAAAATTAGTTTTATTCCACCTCTGCAGGTGTAGAGAGGGTTTTACTAGTGATGAAAAGATAGGTTGTCTGGGTTTGTCTCTTCTCCCTAATACTGTCCATCTGCTAGTTCAACCCAAAACCTGACAATTGAATTGGGACCTCCTGTGCTAACATATCATGAAAATCAGATGCTGTGTTTGGATCTTTGTTAAGCATTCTGTTTGATTAGAAGAGCCAGAATAGCATCCAGATGAAGCTGAGTTTAATAATTCTATTTGAAGCACAAACCCAGAATAGAAATGGGCTAATTCTCCCATACCTTGTTTGGCTTCATGGCTGTAAACAAGAAAAATAAACTTCAGCCAGTGGAAATTACTGAACTGTACACAAGAAACAACGTTCTCAAAGAGCTGCTCTAATAGTCATTCTTAGAACTGATTCCATGTGAAAATTTACCAGCAGTGTTGGGGGACAGAAGTTTTTATTTCATAGGTCTTGCAGTAATCTCTATTTGTGACAGAACTGAGGGCCTTCATGAGACTGGAAAGCCTTTATTGTTAACACTGTGTTTAAAAAAATATATGGAAAGGACTGCCTCTGTTCCTGGATGGTTATAAACTAGATGTTATTGCTGTGATATACAAGTGATGCCTTGAAACTGCAAGTTTTAACACGTAAATAGTGGCATAAAGTAGCCTCCTGCATGCTCCTTATTGTCTTGCATTTACTTGGGGGCCCTTCTGCTTGTGAAGTCAGACTAAGGTGATTCTTTTCTTTTCTTTTCTTTTCTTTTTTTCTTTTTTTTTTTTCAAGCAAGACCAGGATATTATTGTGAGAACATCCAAAAGCAGTTCCATATGCCAAAATAAGCCTAAATTTGTTAGTGAATTGACTCTTGTTTATGTCAGAGGGCAGACATTGAGAAGCTTATTGAGAAATGAATGGCTTTTTTTTGTTATTAGTGTTGTGAAGCTGTCCAGAATTGTTCTTCTGGTGTTTTGTGACTGGATGTATAAAACTGTTCACCTCACAGGGGGCCCTTGGCCCCAGTATTGTTTCATGCTGTATGCCAGCTAGTGCTGCTTGATGGTTTCACTGAAATAGAGAAGGGAGGCCTCATACAGGTCAAAATATAGGCAAGGTAGCTCAGGCAAGACCCTCCGTGGTAGCCACAACAGAGGCTGGGGTGCAGAAGACAGTGGGGGCTGTCAGCCACATCTATGCATTAAGCAAAGCAAAGTCTACCACCACCTCTCCACCTCTTCCTCTCCTCTCAAACTTTGAGCTTTTGTTTTCAGAAATACGGAAAGTGCAAAAACCTCCTTTTCTAAAGCTAATTGGTATCTACCCATGTTCTGTTCCTCCCTGGCTTACCTGCAGCCTAGGAAGAGGAGGGCAGTGAGCCTTTCTGGGAAAATAATAGGGACAAATGCTGGTCAGGAAAGGGAGGGACAGAGTTACCTCAGAGCTGCTCTCACTAGGTGATGGAGGAGGGGCCTTTGGGTGAGCTAGCAGTTGAGGGAGAAGGTGTGTTATAAACAAAGAATTTGTAGTGAAACTGATCCCTTGCATCTGTGAGTGGAGTTCTGAATGGGCCCTGCAGAGAGGTGAATGCTGCATTTATGTATCAATCTTCTGCCATTTGGGAATGCAGGGGAGGTGTGTGCATTGACAACTTGCACAGGGTAATTTCTACATGAAAACATACAGCATTGGAACACATTGCTTTTGCCATGCTTGTTGTAAAGGTTTTCCCCAAGGGCATGATAAACTTGTTTTGAGATAATAGCTTATGATCAATGGGCCATGTTGTCCTATGCCTGAACTTACTGTCCTCACAGAGAAAGCCTGAGCTTCTGGGTGTCAAACCACCTGGATTCCATGCATGAAGCCAGTCAGGATAGGAAGGTTTATAAAACAGCCCCAGGACAATTGGAAGGCGAGAGAAGCAATCACTTAAAATGGAATTCAAACCCTTCAAATCCTTTCCTGTAACTAGCACTTGCTGTAGAGATGACCCCTTCTTCTCTTCCAACTCCTTCTCTTTCCCCCTCGACTTCTTGAAGTACAGTGGCTGTGCAGGGAGCAGGCAGGAGATGATCCCTAATTAACTGAGAGTGGTAGAGGCCCAGAGCTCCATGGGAGCATTTGGGGCTGCTGTGGATTGCTACAAAGTTGGGATGGGTTAGAAGCCTTGCTGCTGAGATTGCCTCATCTGCTGTGGGCTGCCCTGCAATAATGCTAGGAGTTCTTCTCTGAGAGCACCAACTGGATGTTGAAAGGGAGAGCTCCTAAGACTGTTCAGTACCTCCATCACAGCTTATCTCATTACTGGGGTAGCAAAGTTTTGGCTGTGAGGGGGATTTTGGAGGAGCAGGAGCAAAAGGAGGTGGAGGTGGAAAACCTTTTTTTATTATTATTGTTTTTTAACCAGAAAATGTAGTGTCAGCACAAAAAAGCTTTTTGCAAATCTGTCAAAATGTTAAGCAGCTTTTTTTTTTTGCTTTTAAATCTGAAGTATGTTTTGAAGCACTTTGGAAATGCAAAGCACTAGGAGTGCTAAGTACTCCTTATCATCTGTCTAAAAGTGGCATTTGAAAAGCAAAAGATGTATCTGTTTCAGGCCGCTGGCTGCTCCTTATCATTTTTCCAGAGCTGCCACCCAGCCCTTTGCCTCCCTCCCATGGCTGGAGGGGGGGAGTGTACTCTACCATGCTAGGAGTAGAGGGTTCCCTAAGGGAGAAGAGGAAACCTGCTAAATCCCTCACTTGTCTTTGGAGTGTAGGCTTCCTCCCTCCCCACTTCCTTCGATTGAGGAAAGGGAAAAATGAAGTCGAGTTTCAGTTTGAGTGGTCTTAGTCTGGAACTATGACCGTTTCTTCCAGCTCCGGAGACATCTTTATAGAGTTTCCTGTCTGAAAAATTGCACCTTATTAGCTTAATTGAGGAACGAGGAAATGTCTGTCCTTCTGCAGGGAGTGGGGAGAGGAAGGGAGGATGAACCAGGAGCTGTCTTTAGTAGCTGCTGGATTTTTCCAGAGGCCATTTCCTCACCTCATCTCCAAGAGAACAGCAACAAAAGAACTAAAATAATTTAGATGAAGCTTTTGTTCGGTGTATCTCAAGAACCTTTTGAGCAGGCTAAGGGGAAAGAACCCTTCTCCCTCACCTAGTCAGCTCTACAGCATGGGGGTCAACACCCCAGTTCTCTCATTGGGTTTTCAGCACCAGTCTTTTCCCTCAGCATACGCACATCGTTAGAACTCTTTTGCACACTGGCTCATCTAATTTGGTGTGCTCCCTTTCTGTTGCAGGGGGAAGATGGGGGACAATGGGATCAGTTAGAGGGAAGGGTCCCCAATTATTTTTGTTCCTGTCTCTTCAGTTGTTGCTGTTGTTCCCGTCAGCACGCTAGAGTATTGGAGTCTTTGCACACAGAAAGCTTCCTTTTGCACAGAATGAGCTTCTAGCTTTTGTACAGACTAAATGAATGTATTTGGGGAGGGGGGGAAATAGGGAGTAAACCAATTCCAAACAAACCAACCAGAGTATAATGCCTTTTCTGAGCGAGTATGTGCTGTAAAAAGAGATTGTAATAGCAAAGGGAGGGCAGGCTCAAGTATAATTTGACACAAAGTGTGGTTTTATTTTTGTACTGATATGGATAAGAGACTGTACAGCATCTATTTATTTAGATGATTTATGTGGTAAATGTTGCAAACAAAATTATTAAAATATTAAATATGAGAACTGACATTTACTTCATGGTGTGTTTGTGTGGTCATTTACCCCCCCTTGCTTTAATTCTACAGCTGAATTATTTTCAAACAGTCACTTCTGTTGGTGTATAAACATTCAGTGCAGCTGGAAAAAGAATGGAAAATGTGCATACGTGCGTGAGGAAGATCAGTAAAGAAGGATCAATGAAGAATGGAGCCTGCAAAAGGCTGTTTCTGACATTACTTTGATTAGAGGAGGTCAAATTTTTATTAATTTTTAACCCACTGGGTAAGGTAGAGCTGTACAGGGGTGACCTGGGATGACTGGTCTTTGATGGATTACAATTTGAAGAGGAGAATGCCAATAGCAGAGTGGCTGCTGCTCTGGGTTTAGGAAGTTCTCTACATCCTTGAGCAAGGCTGCAGTGCCAGGACAGCTCTGCCAGCACCAGGAGAGTGCCGTTGTGCCCCATATCCTGCATCTCATGGCAACGGATGAAGTCTGAGGTGAAGCCTGAGCTGCCAGGCATGCTCTCCTGAGAGAGAAAGGAGAGGAGGAAAGCAGCTCTCCTCCAAGCCAAAGCCTCAAATGGGTTGGCCAGCAAGGCTTACAGGGACCTCTTCAGGAGCACAGCTGCTCCAGGGTACAGTTTGGCCCCTGGTTCACCCCACGGCTTAGCCAAGGAGCCCAAGTCTTGGAACCACTGATACTCCATGGAGAAAATCCCAAATATTGTTTAGTCCATTTGGGTGGCTGGCTTTCTCCCTCAAGGTGTGTCCCACTCCATCCCCTGTGGAGGGGGAGGCCAGATGTTTACTGAGGTACCTGGGCAAGAGAATGGGGCAGTCTGAGATGCCTCTAGAAGATGTAATGTGGGGGTGAGCCCTGCACCTGAACTCAGCTATGGAATCAATCACAAAAGCATGTGGAGCAAAAGCAGAGGGAGATGGGGTGCGTTTCCTGAGTCAGTCATGGCTCAAGGCAGCGTCGTTAGGTCTTGCCTGTGTAACCAAAGTGCTGTCAGCATGCTTGCCTTGAGCCAGGGAAGCTGGAATTGAGTGATGGCATCAGAGCAGGACTCCAGCCAGCCACTTACTTTCTGGCAGCAGCTAGCAAGTCAGGTGAAGTAAGAAACTGCAGTGCAGAGTTCTGGGAAAGCCTGCTCTGGAGATTGTGTCTTCCTACCTCTGCCAATGCTGCAGAGGCTGGCTGGTGCTAGAAACAGCTTGTCCTTTTGCATGCATGTGTTGGCTGGATTAAAGGTTAATCTGTGCAGTCTTTCTTTTTTTTAATAATCTGTTGCTATGCCGCCCCTCTGATCTGTGGAGTGCAGCCGACTTGCCTTGCACAGCTCTCCCCATCGGATGCCTGAGAACAAGGGCACTCGGCGAAAGGGGAAACCACATGGTTTGAGCAGTTCAGTGTTCTCCGAGAAGCACAGAGTGAAATGTAGCCTTTGTGACCCCTGCAGTCACTTCCTCTCTGCTCAGTGCCACACAACTTCCCTGCACTTGCTCCTTCTCTTCACAGCATTTTGCTTGCCAAGCTACTGTTTTTGAATCAAGAATGCAAGAAATCTGGGGGACCTGTATAATCATCCTGATCCTTGGGAACTCCTAGGCAGGCCCCAGGGATATCAGAGCATCTGACTGGGGTAGGCACAGCAAAAACCCCATGGGTCTTCTCTCTCTACTACATCAAAAAGTTAGTGGGCTGGAGGGCTGGTTGTTCTGGCCACTGCTTGGGCCATGCTGAGCCACCCACACCTGGTGCAAAGGGAGTTACATGGTCAGCTCCGAAGGACTTGCCTTTGCTTGTGTTTCAGTGCTGCAGCAGGGAAATCCTAGCACGTGTTGACCTGGATGCCCATATGGCCAAGGGTTTGCTTGGAAATGTACACTGCATTGGCTTGAGGGGCTGGGCTGTGTGCAGCTGTTCCTAGTGCAGGTGAGGGAGTGACTGTTTGCTTTCCAAAACCTGCTGCTCCTGACAGTGACATCCCTGGAGCAAAGAGCAGCAGCGTCGGTTGGTGAACCCTTGGAGCTCTTCTCCTGGATAAAAGTGCTGCTACTCCTGCAGGTCTACAAAAAATGAGCTTGGAGGCAGCTACTGACTTTGAGCAAGTCAGTTTCCCATTCTCAAGAGACATTTCAAAAACACAAAAATATTCTTGCACCTGCTGCTGTCCCCCTGTGCCTGTACACTGCTGGTCAGAGGTTTTGATGTGAAAGATTTTGTTGCTCTCCCAAAGCTTATTGCTTCCAGGCACTGAATTCCTGCTGCTAATAAGAAGTGCTACAGTGTATCCTATGGCACCAGGGTCTTGCAGGCAGCGAGTTGCCAGAAAAACATTATATTTTAGTGTCTGTAGTGAACAATAGCTGTTCTGGGAGGGCTGTCTTTCCAGGTGGGTTTATTTTTTTTTTTTTTTTTAAGTGTTTTACTGGAATTGTGAATGAAACAAAGGAAATGCCCAACAATGCCCTGAACAGCTGGATATTCTGCTACTTTTTTGCTTCGCGAGAGTAAAAGTTAGATGAAAGTGTTAGGGGATACCTGTGCAACAGCAGCTCGCAGTGATTTGAGCAGTCACTGTGGCTGGAAAGAATGTTCTGCTGACAGGTGGAAGGAGAAAATAACTAGAAAGAGCACATGGAACTCTCTGAAAAGCTGCTGCCCCTTGTGGTCCATGGATCAGGATGCCTTGTGCTCCTGCCCTGAGGCGGGGTGTGCTGTTCATGACCCACACATGGGTTCATGTGCTGTTTTGGGACAAGGCCACCAGTCTTGGCTTCTGCACATGTGCATGTGTGGCCAAGACTTTTCCCCTTTTGATTTAAGGGTGCCTGCCTTTGAGGGTGGATGATATTGCTGTTTGTAAGTTCAGTTACTTGACACTCAGGTACAAATGTAAAAGCCATTGTTTAAAAAGAGTGAAGGTAACAAACGCTAATGTAAATGTGGATGGTGTCAATGAACACTTAATGTGCAAAGTTAAAAAAGTGAAAAGCAAAATGCAATGGGTGTGATGGACTTGTTTTTTTGAAGTCACCTTCAAGCATATGAAGAATTGAGATTAAAAAAAAGTGGTGTTAAAAGAAAAGGGGCAGTCCAGAAGAACTTGACCCACTCTAGGTGAGAGTCCTGGGCTTTTGCTCTTGCCTTGGCTTTGTGGTGCCAAACACCCGAAAAAGGCCCTCTTAGAGTCTATTCTTGAAGTGAGGGATATGACCTAAATGCAGAATTATCAGTGATGAAGCATGCTGTGGTGAGTCCGTGACCACAGAAACACCGTCTTCTCCAAATTGTTCACATGTCCTGAGCCAGGGTCCGTGTGATTGTCTCCATCAGCATTCAGCAACCTGTCCATTAACACCCCTTCAAATGGGGACATGGTGATGGGGAGCACAACCTCTCCTGAGTGACTTTTCCTCTGGGCAGAGAGCTTGTGTTGGCTGCAATATTTCAGCTGCTAAGTTGAAAAAAACAAAACACTCTGACAGATCTTGCCTGAATCGCAGGCAGTGAGGAAAACATTCATTTTCCTTCCTGCCTGCCTTGACTTTGGGAAATCCATCCCTGCTAGTATCGATATTAAAGCCATAATATAGCTGTTTCCAGAATACCCTCCTTCTGGGTGAAACCCCTAAGCAAGAGGTGGGAAGGGAAAGGGAAGATGAGTGCAAATGGGGAAAGGGTTATCGAGTGCCACAGGGGCTGTGGGGGGTCCCTGCCAGGCCAGCTGAGGAGCAGGGAGCAGAGGGATTCCAGTGCTCCACAGGTACTTTGCTCGTCACGGTGGGCTGAGAAAGAGCAGCAAATGCAGGACAATGATCACCTATAGCCCTCATCACAGCTTCCACTTTTTCCAGAAGGTGTCTGAAATGCACTGCCTCCTCACCCAAAAACTAGAGGAAAAAGTAGAACAGGCCAGATAAGGTCCCCCAGGTAAGGAAGGACCCTGAGTTCTGCACAAAAACAACAGCAGGGCCGTGAGCTTCCATTTTGAATCACAGAGAATTATTTTTTGACTGAGATTTTTGTCTTTTTAGCACCTGCAAGAGCGTGTAAAGTATGCTGCAAATTAATTAGGGGTTTGCAGTAATGGCCAGGGCAGGAAATTCCTCTAAGTGACTTAACATTTTTCTGGTTTCTTTACAGGTTTACATAGCATGGTTGGCCTATTTACCTTGTGGTACCTTATACTGGCTCAAAAATTGTACCTTATACTGGCACACACTTATGCCAGCTAAACAGAATTAAAAAAAAAAAAAAATTAAGCGCCTTTATTGCTAATTTTTGCCTTGGTATGTGCTTCAAGGCTGCCTGCTTCCCCGCTGGCGAGAGAGGGTGACGGTGCATCTGCAGCGGGAGAAGAAGAGGCTGCCGCCATTGTTTTAAGTTAAAAGGCCCCGTTCGGGCGGGAAGGGGCAATACCGCCGCCATGCCGGGTATCTGCCCGGGCTGAATCCGCTTCCCTCCCCTTCGCTCCTCTTCCCGCTGTGCCGCGGGCCTGGGGACCCGCACGCCGCCTCTCCCCCCGCCCCGCCCGTGGCGCGGCCCCTTTAAGGGCCTTTAACCACGGGGGGGCGGGTCACGCGCG
>VZTN01012422.1:467120-488237 GCA_013400515.1 Erpornis zantholeuca
CCGCCCGCCGGGCCCCCGCCTCAAACCCCCCCCCCTCATCGCCTTCTCCCTCGTGTGTTGCAGGGACGCATCGAGTACCTGGTGAAATGGAAAGGCTGGGCCATCAAGTGAGTGTATCCCGCCTGGGCTGCGGGGATGGGGGCACGGGATGGGGTGGAATGGGATGGAGGGGGAGGTATCTGTGTGTGCGGCTGCGGGGGGATTTGGGCGCTAACAGCTTCGCTTGTCCCCTCCGCTGCTCCCGCCCCGGCAGGTACAGCACCTGGGAACCCGAGGAGAATATCCTGGACTCCCGCCTCATCGCCGCCTTCGAGCAGAAGTGAGTGTTCATCCCCCACCCTGGGCTGGGGGGGCTGCAGCAGCAGGTTTGGCTTTGGGTGGGCGAGCGGGAAACTGCGTCTAGGCTCTCTCTTTTTTTTTTTTTTTTTTTTTTAAATTTCCTTTTTTATTTCTTTTAAACGTGTATGCTTCTGTTTCTTCCTTTGGGAAAAGTTTTAACTTCTTGACAAATTTGATTCCCTAAGGGAACGAGAGCGTGAGCTGTACGGGCCCAAGAAGCGAGGACCTAAACCTAAAACTTTTCTGCTGAAGGTAACTCTTATTTAAATAACTTAGGCCTAGTAAAAAAATCTCTCAAACCTTGCCGGTGCGTGCCCTTGGAAGGACTGGACTTTCAAGTGACTTGTTCTTGATGCCGGGCTCTGGGAGCGCGGGGAAAACCCGACAGGAAAGGGGGGGGTGGGCAGAGGCGCAGAAGCGTGCGAGGGGAGAGCGCGTGTGCGTGCGACGGGTGCCTCAGCAGGACGGTCAGCACACGCAGATGTGCGTGGTGAGCCTGCAATCTCTTTTTCTAATATCCTCTCCTTCTCGTGGCCTTCTGTTGCCGCAGTGGAGAGCTAGCCAGTCCTCTTCCTTCAGCAGGCTGTTCCATCCGACCCGTGCCCTGCAACTTAGCAGCAAGCCGAGCGGTCAGGCAGCTGAGGCGGGAATCCTGCTGCCACTTGTGCTCCTCTGATTGCGTTTAAGGATGTAGGTGCTCCACGGGAGTTTCATGAATGGTTCATGCTTTGATCTGTAAACTGCAGGCTTGTTTTGCTTTTGCAGAGGGTGAGGGGGGTGAGTGGGAGGAGGAGTGTTTCACCTCTGCATAGGATGGCAGCTGAAGTTTCCAGTTCCTCTCTGATAGACTCAGCATCTCTGCAAGATGTCGTAGCATCTCTGCTTGCTTGCAGTGAAGAAGGAAGGTAGTCCCTAGTGTAGGTAGGCCCTCTTGCCCTGTATTTTTACCTTCTTTTTTTTTAAATTAAGAACTCTGGTAGCCGTGTGACTGTTATGTGAGCTCTGTGAATTTATTAGTTTACATACAAAATGTCTTGCTTCTACTCCCCTCCTCCCTCCCCTTCCTCTCCAGCTGTCACAATCTCAAGCTTCAAATGAGCATAGAAAGAACACACCTCTGTACAGTTCAGACAGATGAGCAAGTCTGCAGTTCCCCTGGTTTTATTCTGATACGAAGTACTGGAGCAGCCAGCGTGGGCCGTGTAGTAAGGCATCACTATCACCAAGTCATCCTGTGGCTTTGGGCAAGTCACTTAGGCTTTGTGCGTGTTTCCCCATCTGTGAAACAGGTTAATACCTCCCTTTGCCTGGCAGCAGTAGGAGCTTTATTCCAGTCAGCACAGCACTTTTAACTGCATGAGCACTGGAAAGCGCAGTGAGGGGTAGGGTGTCACCTCTTCTCTGCTCTGAGAGGGCATAATGAAGCACACAGAAGAAATGCAGGAACAGGCGTATCCTGATGCTCTGCATGAAACCCGGGGGACCATGGTAATCCTTGGGAAATCCTGCTGATAGAACTGTCGTTCCTTGTTGCCTGTTTTTCTGCTAACAGTGTTCTGTATCTGTAGCCTGAGAATTACAAACATCTGATATGTACTACCTCTTATGCTGTATTCAGGGAAAACAGACTAGTTGTCTTTCCTCTTTCTGGCAGTCATGCATTAAATGTAACCCTTGTGTTTAGATTTCCAGCAATGCAAAGGAACACTTGAAGGGAAAACCACGAGCTTGAAATAGTTCTCTGCCTGCATTAAAAATTACTGGTATTTGTAACACCTGACACTGTTCAGAGCTGTAGAGAGGTGACTATGCTATGTGTAATCACTGTCTTTTATTTTTGATTCGGAATGTGATATGGCATATATGTGATCTGATGCCATATCACTCATTTAAAAAAAATCACTCATTTTTGCTTATTTAAAAAACCAAAACCAACCCCCAAACTCAAAACCCACTCATTGCTTCTCTTTTCCCCTTACCCTTTAAAACCCCCCTAAATTTAATGTGAATTATTCAGCACCATCCTTTGAATCACATCCATGACACGTTTCTGTGGCACATCTTCCTTCTGCCAACTCCTCAAATGGTAATGGAAGCCTGTAGGTTTGCAGAGTTGGCTTGGTACTTTGTAGAAGATGAGTTGTGATAGGGAGCAAGATCAGCTCTCCTTAAGGCTGGTTGTGGGAGAGGCTGGCAGGGCAGGGCGCTACCACTGCCGCTTGGTTTGCACCTCTGGGAAACAGAGCTGGTGGAACTGTTAGCATTCTGACTTGCTGATCCTCTGTGACTTCGGATCCTACCCTAAAAATAACACCACAGACCAGGCACCGAGAAGTAATTCTGTCTCAGCCAGCCCCATGTGAACTTGCCTGAGCTCTGTTCACGCAAACCACACTCAACACAACTGTGATGAGAGTTACAACAGAAACAGCAAGATGGTTTGCAACTCAGTTCTTCTGGCCCCTGAAAGATGCACATTTGACCTCTTCCAGCCCTGCAGCAGCAGTGCTGCTGCTGGAGGAGTGGGATTGGGTTCTGCCTCATGCATTGCTAACAGTATTTTCAGTTCTTTCAGCTGCAAATCTCTTGCCAGTGAGAATTTTGGAAGCAGGGGAAGAAATTTGATTCTTGTATCCCAGAGGGAGTATTTGGAGTTGGCAGTTAAAACAATATTCTTTTTGATCTGTTAACTGAACAGATTAGGCCTGGATGCAATGATGTTTAAGCAGAAATCTGGCCTAGGACTGCTTTGATAGACTAGTCTGCACTTGACTTGGTGTCTTGCTAGGATTTTTCATGTGTATCAAGTACTTAGGCCTAGGCTTCTGAGTCTCCAGAGTGGCACCAAAATAAGTGCCTTGATATGCCACTCAGTTCTTTGGTTTGTGTGGGTGTTTTATCTTGCAGTTCGGACTAGGTTTATCCTGGGATTAGTTCTCAAAAGTTGCAGATAGGCACCCAGGGGGATTTGCAGAAAGCATTCCAGCAGGTTAGTGGCCCACGCTTTTGGAAAGGCTTTGAAAAGCTGCATCTCTGACCACCTGCTGCCTTTGTAAGCCAGGCTCCTGTTTCTGAGAGCTGTCTAACACTTGCCCTTTCGATCAGACTGTAGATGCAAATCACAGTCCAGGCTTTGTAATATCATTATCAAGATTGCTGGTGTTGAAAGCGACCCCTGCAAACTTCAACTGCAAAGTTGGGCAGGAAATGGGTCTGTATCCTTTGCATGCGAGGGGTGAACTTTCCCACAGCTGAGCTCAGGCTTGGCGGGAGGCTGTAATTCTTGGGAGGCTGCTGGTGTGCTGCAGCCGTGTGCTGATCGGATGGGAAGCAAAGTCCTTGGTCTGAAAAGGACAGTGCTGTGTGTAAGGCTCTTACCTTACTTCTTAGGTGTCTGGCAGCAGTCCTTGAGGACAGGCCTTTCAGCATGGATGCTGGTATGAAGTTAGGAAGAGTCATAGCACGTGCTGTAGTGATCTTCCTCTTTTTCTCCTGCTCAGTTTGCTCTTTTTATTTAGCTTTTTTCCTTAGGCACTTTGCTGTGTGGAATGCAAACCTCACCAACTCATCTGATAAAGTCTAGCAAGTGCTATTCAGAAACAGAGCCTGATCTGCAAGCTCAGTGGGTGGCTGGCAAAGACCCCTAGTTGGGGTGGTCGTAAATACTAAGGTGACAGGAGTGAAGAAGGTTAATGGGAAGGAAGAAGTAAGGGAGAACAAGAGTAAAGGGATTCTTAGTAGGAGAGTGGGGGAAGAAGGGGCTGAGCAGCGTGGTGCTCTGTCATTTCGCCCTTTCTTGAACTCCAAAGCTGGAATTGGGTTTCTTTTGATCTCCTCCCTGTTCGTAAATTATCCCTGAGTAATTTGAAAACAGACCGTTCCCCTTTTGTAGCATTTTGTTCCCAATCCAGGGGGAAACTTTAGTTTATGGCAGTGTTGCTTGGGAGAGCTGTGCTATGAACTGGCTTGCTTTTGCCTTGTCACTTGGAAGACTGCAGAAGAAAGAGGGTGATAAAAAGGCAGAATAGCAGCCAGAAAGGGGAAAGAAGAGCTCTTGCAAATGCTGTTTGGAGCAAAGACTGTGGGAATGCAGGTGGAGAATAAAAGAGAAAGCAGAGCCAGTAATTTATGAGAGAGTAGCGCTACTATGGTGCAGCAGCACTACTGGAATTGGCTTGATTTTGAAATAACTAACTAGAAATCCATTGCCTTACAAGGTCTTTGGTTTGTTTTTTTCCAAATTGGAGAGATTTTGATACAAATCAGGTAAGAGAGGCCTTTCTAAGCACGTGTCTGTGTACGTGCTTGTGTGCCTCAGTGCGTTAAGGGAATGAATGAATAAATATGCTTGCTGGGCCTCGAGGGACACTTATTCAGAAATAGTAGGGAATGGGGGAGATACACTAGTTCCCAGGGGCAGCAAAGGAGAGCTGTACAAGATAAATAAAGGTGATACATATCCCAGACGGGAAGAGGGGGAAGGGAAGCAATCCCAGCAATTGGCTTGCTCTCATGACAGAGCACTGCAGCAAGCCTCCAGAAGCTGCATCCTGATGTAGGCTGAGCTGTAAGCAGAGAGTGAATTACTTCATGTACATGCTGAGTACCTCTTCAGCAGTGAGCACATCCTGTGGGTGAAAGCAGCAAAACCCAGAGAGGTAGTTTCCATTTGGAAAACTTGAGAGCCAAGTAGCAAACTGTGGTGACACAGCTGAAAGGGTTCAGTGGGTTTGTTTTTCAAAGACCTTATCCTCATATGGCTTGTGAGTGTGACCGAGAAACACATCTGTAGCAGGGAGAAGTGCATTTCCAACAGATAAAACTAAATGTTAAGCCTTCTCCAAACCAAAGGTAGCAAGTTACTTGATCTAAAGTTGGAAATAGGGAAAGGAGAGCTTCTCTGCTGTCCTCTGCAGTGAAGGGATGAGTTCATATAGGTGATGCCTGAATAAACCTGATCCTGTGGTAGGAATACTGAGCTTCCCAACTGAGAAAGCTCTAGGGGCTGGTCTTAGATAAAGCATCTGATACGATTTTTCTTGAAACCTTACCTGGAAAACTAATCTCAAGGTAAGCTGAATATTTGCATAATGCTCTTTGGAACTTGCATTGAAGCTGGTCACTGGGGATAGCAGTGTAGCAGCAAGGGAGGACTCTTGGGCCCTAACTTACCCTCTCTCTTAATAATCTCACCAAAGTATCAATGCTGTATGTAGACTACCTGGAGACTACTGAAGCTGGAATTTAATGAAGGCAGATAGCTGAAACTTGAGTTAGAAACAGCTTCAGCCTTGAGAAAGTGCCCCAGAAATAACTGGAAACGCAGACACATAGCACTTAAATGAGACCTAGTGGTTCTGGCACACTGGAAAAGTCCAGGCCATGTACCAGGGCTCTGCACTAGCTGCTGTGCAAGCACAAAACCAAGACAGGTCTCTGTCAAAGCAGGATGGGAGCTGATTAATGTGTACAGGCAGAGAAAGTAAAATCAGCAGGGCTGTGGAAGTGGCCAGATAGTGACCATCCCAGCATTATTACTTCATTTGATATGGCTGATGGGAAGCTTTGCTCAGGAATTTTGGGGTGTATAAGGAAACTGAGGATGTTTGTGACTGCTTCCCTCACACTTGTGGGAAGCTGCCTTCTTTCTCTCCTGCGTGACAGAGGTGGTGCTGGTGGAAGGTGGCAATTAGATTTGACTTGGAGCAGGATGGCACAGAGGGGGCAGAACTCACTCCAAGGCATGATTACAGAGTAGGCAATTAATCTGAAGGATGCGCAGTGCTGGCAACAGGAGAGGCCCTGAAGGATACCTGTGTATATCCACTGAAGCTATAGTAGCATTTTCATTGATGCATTTGTCTGTACCCTCTGCCTGGTTTCCCTATCCTGTATTTTGGAATGGGACACTGTTGTATTTTGCTCTTGGCTCAGCAGGGATAAATAGGTGAGAAACCCAAAGCACAAGAGCAGCAATGCTGGAAAGGTTGGCTGTGATGGAGAGCGGGATGAAAAGGAATAAATTTGTTAATTCAGGCTGTGCTGGTATGTAATGTCAGAAAGCAAACTGTAGCTTGTCCCTGCATCTGCCATCTTTTTCAGAGGGACCTGTGAAGAGATGGAGCAAGCACAGCCCTAGATGTGCATTTGCCTGTGCCAGTGACCTCCTGACAGGGTCTGCAGTGTCTCTAAGTTGTTGTATTGATGAGATGGGGAGAGTTGATGTGTGGTGCAGCGAGTTCATCTGGTGCTGTTGCTGTGCTGAGGCCTGTACGGTGCCTGTGACAGGACCTGTCTTCTCAACAGTTTGGGGCATGGAGTAACACACAAAGCTGATCAAAGAGAAACTAGATGGACATTGGGATGCTTTCTGCTACAGCAGGATGTGTTGGGTTTTGTGTGTGCTGGGAACACTTTCCTTTAGCTAGGTGGAAACAGCCCTGTTAACGTGCAGAGTGTCTGTATCTGCCTTGACGTTGTGCTAACATGTCTCTGTTTCTTTGTCAGTTGGCTAACACAGAGTCTAGGTCCCCAGTCAGGATGAGCCTTCAGTCTGTTTTCTTGTACAGTCAGAGAAGGAGGCCTCATTTTTGCAGTCCTTTTAAAGCCAGCTTACAAGTAGTACTGAAGGCTGTGATCATCCAGTGTTAGAGAGACACAAAATGTCTTCACTTCTCCATTCTCTGCTCATTTGAGATCTTCTGGGGTTCCAATGAGTATGTCTGTGGGACAAGAGGGGCTCTGGCTAACAGCAAAGCTATGGAGCTGCAGGGCCCGGACTTAGAGCTTTTTGTGCAGAGGCTGGCTGGGCCCCTCGCTCAGATGTGTTAGATCCCTGCCTTTACACGCACATTTTTTTCCCCAGGCATTTCTCTGGTAGGAGGCACAGCCTGCAGGGTGACAAAGGAGATGGAGTTGAGTGCTAAGCTCTTAGCTGGCAAGAAGCCATCCCGATCTTGGCGTGTGCAAGGGGCAACGGGATGGAAAAGTTGGGGAGGAAAAGCAGCTGTCGTCTTCTAGCACTGCAGTTCTTGCTGTGCCCACGAGGTGGGGGAAGCTCCTCGCTGGATGGACAGTCACGGGGCGGGGGCTCGCCTGTCCCTTCCAGGCCCGTGTGACTTGGACCTGTCACCACTGCTGAGAGGGAATATGGAAGTGGGTTGGTTTGGGCAAGTACTGGGGTGCAGGTGGAAGGATGAGCTGTACAAGCAACAGTTCTCTGATGAGATGTGATGTAAGAATACACTCTGGGTTTCCATGCCCACAGGTCATACAGCACCAGCTTACCAATGAAACTGTTGTTCCTGCTGCTAGAAAATGTTCCTGTCTCTGGTGCATGAACCAGGGCAGGTTTTGGCACCAGAAGAGCTTAAAAATATTGTTCCCCTGGCCTGGCTCTTGGGGAGGGCTGGCACAGAGCAGTTGAACAGGTGCTATTCCTGCTCTGGTCCAGTGATAGGTTTCAAACGAATGTGGTGTTCAAAAAGGCAAGTCAATCTCTTCTTTGGAAGTGCAGTTAAATTTTACTTGAATTCCATCTGGCCTCATCTCTGGCTTTAAACACTGGACCTTGCTCCCACAGTGAAGTAAGGATGAATGACTTGCTTTTGACCCTAGTTAAAAATCAGATCTCTAAATTTCTTGTGCTTAGCGAAGACAGTTCCATCAGACCATTCTCTCTCACCAACCTCCATCTGTGTTCCTCAAGACCCCCTTCTACCATGTTTTTCAGAGGTGATTCTTATTATGCATTAGTCTGCCTCTTCCCCCTCATCTTGCGCTCATTTTGTAGAGAACTTGGTATGATCCCTATGTAATTTTGGGTGCTGTCTCAGCACTGACAGCCCCAAGTGCCTAGGATGATGCTGGCTTCTTTTGCTGACAGTGGAGGGTTATGCATATTGACTGATGATGGGGGGCTTTGGAGACGATTAACTGTAACCCTGAAACATGCGTAGGAAGTTGTAGCTTCTCTCTGGGGAATGTATGTGTCAACAGAGGCACAGCCTAGGGAGACGTTAGCTGCCCAGAAATGTTATAGTCAGTGTCCTGTGACTGTCTGGGGGCTGTGTTGGAGTTATCAGTAGTTTGTAGGTGTGTACCTGTGTTTGTTGTTGATGTCTGGGATAAATGTGTCATGGTACTGCCAGTGAGTGCTTGGCCTGAAGTGAGCAGTGCCCTATTTGAGATCTGGCTGCACCTTGACTGCCTCTCTGACCCTGTTTGTGTTCTTTCTCCCCACCACCGCAGGCTCGGGCCCAAGCGGAGGCCCTCCACATTGGGGATGTACACTTTTCTGTCAAGCCTGGTTCTAGTACCTCCTCTCCCAAACTCCACTCCAGCGCTGCGGTGCATCGGCTCAAGAAAGACATCCGGCGATGCCACCGCATGTCCCGGCGCCCCCTGCCCCGTCCAGACCCCCAGAATGGCGGGAGCGTGGGTGGTGGGGCTGGCATTCGTCCTCCTGTCTCGCCCTTCTCGGAGACCGTCCGCATCATCAACCGTAAGGTGAAACCCCGTGAGCCCAAACGCAGCCGCATCATCCTCAACCTCAAAGTCATTGACAAAGGTGGGAAGCCTGCCAATGGGGCCGGGGGCCTGGCTCGGCCCAAGATCCCATCCCGAAACCGTGTCATTGGCAAGAGCAAAAAGTTCAGCGAGAGCGTCCTTCGCACCCAGATCCGCCACATGAAGTTTGGCAGCTTTTCGCTCTACAATAAGCCGTCTGCTGCACCTACCCCCCCTCTGGAGGGCAAGGGGGAGGCTGAAGGCTCCCAGGCAGCCTCCTGTGGGCTCATGATGGGCTCCACCCCCTATGATGCCCCCAGCTCCAGCTCCTCTGGCTGCCCATCACCCGCTCCCCATTCCTCCTCTGACCCAGATGATTCCCCTCCGAAGCTGCTCCCTGAGACCCTCAGCCCAGCCATCCCCGACTGGCGTGAGTCGGAGGTCCTCGACCTCTCAATCCCACCTGAGTCAGCTGCCACCAGCAAGCGCTCTCCCTCAGGAGGGTGCAGTGGGGGGCAGACGCCCTCCTTGTCCCTCTCCTCTTCTGACCCGGAGCAGGAGGCTGGCGACTGGCGTCCTGAGATGTCCCCTTGCTCTAATGTGGTGGTCACAGATGTCACCAGCAACCTCCTCACTGTAACCATCAAGGAGTTCTGCAATGCAGAGGATTTTGAGAAGGTGGCGGCGGGTGGTGGTGGAGGGGGCAGCAAGTGAGCAGCCAGGTCCCCCTGCTCCAGGGGTGTGGGGGGAGCTATACCTGAGAGAAGTCGTGGTGCGAATGGCTGTCCTTAGTTCTCTCCTTCTCCCCTTGGCTGTCCCTCTGCCCTCACTGCCACCCTTCCTCCTCCTTTCCTCCTGCCCACTTCCTCTTGCCTGAAGGCTGGAATGTGTCCATGGGGGTGTGGGATCACCCACTGTTCCTGGGTGTTGGTACTGCTAGGAGGAGGTAGGGAGGGTTGTGGTGGGGCTGAGGAGTGGTTGTTTGTCCTTGAATGTGGTGTTGTCCAACCAGTGGTGGAGCCTTTGGGGCTGAGGGATGAGTGAGCATGTCTGTGTGCCTGTGCAGGTGGTGAGGAAGGTGCTGCTCTTCCTCGTTCCCTTTCCATCTTTGACAAAAATTGAAGAGGAGCTCCAAACCCTTGAAGGGAGGATATAAGAGGATTGGAGCCCTTGCCCATGTCCTCCAGACCTTCTACAAATGTGCATGCAGACTATTCCATTCTTATGTTTCCCCCTTGCCATGGCTACCATCCTGCCATCCTTCCCCTCTTGGCCTGTGGCCTGGATCTGCCCTCTTGTCCTTGTGGCAATTGCTGATCCAGATGCCCTCAGAGTGAGGGGAGAAGGGCAGGTGAAATACCATGCCTGGAAGGTGCTTGAGGCAAAGCTGGGGTGGTGGGGGGTGCCCCATGCAGCCTATGCCCCATATTTGCTTCCCCTTTCCTTTGACTATTGGTGCTACCTTGGTAGTTGTATGGGCGCTTTCAGGTGCCCTGGTCCCTCCTCTTCTGCATCTTCCGACTTGTTCAGCTCTGCAGGAGAAAGGGAAGAAAAGAGGAGTCTGCTTCCAGCCCCAATCTTCCTTGTGATGTTCATCACTTGCACTTGCTTGGGGGAGAGGGACATGAAATGCCTTTCCCTGGTCTTTCCGTGGTGGAAGTAGGAGTGGGCTGTGCATCCATCCCTCAGTCTGTGGGAAGATAACGCCAACAGTGAGTGCTATGTTGCCCCAGCCGTGTGAGGCTGGTCTCCTGCCTTGTGCGTAAGCTTCCCCCGGCCCTCTTTGCTTCCACTTGCTCCTTCCAAAGGAAAGAGGGGTGGATGCTAAGGCAGGTCGTTTGTTCTTCCTGCTTGCTTTTGACTCTCCTGCTCTCCCTTCCCTGTGGTGGGTGGCCTGGAAGAGGTTTCCCCTCTGTCTTTTCAGCATCTGAAACAGCCCTTACAACTGTCAACCAAAGGTGCTCATAAGAAATACCTGTCTCTCTCACATTGTATGCGTGTGCACTGGATCTCTTCCCCTAAGGCTCCTGTGAGCTGATCTAGAAATTCCTTCTCTTCACCCCTAGCAAGCAGAAGGGAGCAGACCACAGCTTGCTGTTCTTTATCCGCAGCTCCCTCTTTCCCTGACCAGCTTTGTTCACATCCAAAATAAGCTCTGTATTTTGCCTGCCATTTCTGGCTTGCTCCGTTTCTGTGTGGGTCCTAAGTTTCACAGTGAGAAGCTGTTTCTTTGCTCTCCTTTCTTCCTCTACCCGCACAGAGCCTGTAGAGGCAAGGAAGTAAGGTGCTGATCAACTGGTGGGAGAGCCTCACCTTCTCAGCCCTGTCCCTGGATGGGGACAGAGGGGTGTCACTTCTACATAACATGCTGCAGAGGTGAAAAGGGTGGAAAAAATTCCTCATGGCAGGGCTCATTTACTTACAAACCTGCCCTGGGCAGGTGAACACAAGTGGAATTGGCCCCTCTGGTGCTTTCACACAAGGATGTTCAGGAGCTGCTGACTCTGAGGAGTGCTCTCCTGCAGTAGTGATTTTGTGGTTTCAGTGATCTGAGGATAGAAGGGAAGCAATTTGTGGGAGGGAAGTAATATTTGTCTGCCCGAGGGACATTGTCAGGGTGGTAGAGGGATAGACCAGCTTCTGACCTTAATTAGGGCTTTTGTGCCCAGAGCTTGTCTATTCCCTGCCTCCAGCGCCTGAGTTGGTGTAATAAAATCTTTGCTGCCCTCCCCACAAACCTTGCCTTGCAGTGGGTGGCATTCCAAGCTGTGGGAAACAGTGAATTCACACCAGTTGTGGTTGGGTGCCTGTGCAGACAGTCTGAGGGGGATTCCAGGTGCTGTTGGCACCACCCTTGGTACACCTCTTTCTTTTTCTTTCCTTGGTTAAAGAGCTTAGTGGACTCTTCGGGGATGTGCTTTCATTCACAACGGAAGCTAGGGGCAGGGAGAAAGAGACTTCCCTGATCCATTCACCAAGCTAAGGCTTTCTATAACTTGTTGGACTTGTGTGCGTGTCTGTATTAATACCTGCTTGTATTTTTTGTGGGTGTTTTTTTTTGTTTGGTTTTTTTTTTGCGTATCTTTCCTGTGCCTGGCACACCCAGGGATTCCTTATGTTAGCATAGCCTATCCATTTGGCTGCAGCTTCAAAGATGAGCAGTTTGTAGGCATAGGGAAAAGCTCTTTCTTAGGAAAATAGCGAGGAGGTTCTTCTCTTTCCTCCCCCGTCTGAATAAGAACTAATCTGTGACTTTGAGATAAGAGGAGCTGCTTTGTGGGGTGGATGCAAACCGGCCAGTCACTTTAGGTTGTTAAGTTACTGTTTGGTGTGTATGTGGTGATGTGATTTGTTTTGTGGTATTAAGGTTCTGAAAAAGATGTTGAAGCGTTTAAGTGGGAGATAAAAGGGAACTTTAATAGGAAACTCTTGATGTGTTTTGGCCAAGATGTGTTGCTTGGCAGAATTCTTTTCCCCAGTGTCTCTTGTATGGTGTTCTTTGGGGGCAAGGGGCAGGAATTGTTTAATTGAAGGGGTTTTGCCTTTCTCCAGAGTGGCAAGCAAGGGAACTGTCTGTGAAGAGCAAAACAGTGGGTCATTGTAGGGATGCTCTTCAAGGACCTTCTTCCTGGAGTGAGGAGATGAGGGGACTTGTTGCAGCAGAGAAACTTGTGCAGTAGATCCTCTTTGTGGAGGAAGAAAGGATGATCCGGCTTGCAGACACAGCTCACCTGCTTGTGTGACAAATCCCTCCCTGAGTGGGTCACCAGGTGGGAACCAAACCCTGAACCTCTGGATCCAAAATGAGGATCCTGTGCTGTTTTGAGTTAGAGGTTTGCTAACTTGAATGCAGCAGTCACCTCAAGTTCCCTCAGGTGGAAAAGACACTTGAGGCTGACTAACCTACCTTTGTATTCACATGGGCTACGCTCCTCCTTCTGAATTTTTGCCCTTGCTCCTTAACGGAGATAGGAAAGAAGATTCATCCATGCCTTTTAAAATGGGCATGGAATTGAGGGAGGAGTTTATTTGAAAGTATCCCCTTCCTTTCCCCATAACCCTTAGGAAAAAAAATCAACAAAAACAGGGAAATATTCTCTGTGTCTGTGCCATGTTTGTTCTTGTTGTCGTGTTTTTAGAGGAGATTTTATGATGGAGTGGAAAAAGTGAAATGATTAGTTTTGCATAAAATAAGAAAAGTTTTAAAAAAAATTTCTACAGGGAGAGAGCGAGAGAGAGTTTAAAAATGAATAATAAATGCAGTGATTGCACAAACTGTAGTGGTATTAGATGGTCCTTAGAGAAAAGAGTATTTTGTAGTATCGAAGCATGTGTGTCTGGGATGGTGTTTGGCTTGCTTGAACTGGAGGGAAAGGCATTCTAGGACTAAGCAGCGATCTCTGAGCTGAAAAGGCAAGTTGTATGTTGGAGGAACCCTGTCTACAAACCTTTCCCGTCCTTGCCTCTCAAGTGTTGGAGTGAGTTCCCTTCCCTCCCATACCTCTCCTGTGAGCTAAGGTGGAGTCTCCAAGTGGTTTTCTGGCTCAGCAGCCCTCAGAGATGGCCAGTCACGTTCTGCCAGAACATGGACTGGGCCATCAACATGGAAACAGTTGACTTACTTTGCATGCACAGCAAGCTGCTAACGTTTGGGGTTGGCATGTACCTTTCCTGCCAAGTTGCTGTCTCTTTTCCATCCCCTATATCCTAGCAGAATTAATCATGGTGGGCTTGTTTCCTGGGAAGCAGATATGCCTCCCCTCTGTAGGGTTTCTTAACTTCTTCCAGTATCAGGTGGGGGGTGGCATTTTTCTCTGTAGAGTTCACCACATCAGGACAGAACAGAGTTCCATTGGTGTGTATTCTAGCACCCCTTCTCTGACAGTGGGATCTTTAGAGGATCTTTAGAGGCAGATGAGAGAGCTGCCTTGTGTGCTCTGGTCATGTTGCTGAGAGTCATGCACACTCTTCTTGAGGCCAGCAAATGCTGGAAGTTTTTATGGTGGAGAGGGGAGAGGAACACCCTAAGAGGACTGTGCTCAAGTAGGGCAGCCTTCTGCTCCAGTTTCCTTTGGGGTGGTGGGGAAGAGTTGCCTGAACATTCCTTCAGAGCGAGGAGGCAGCCCTTGTGTGCTGGCTTCCCTGTCCAAGATATCTCTGTTTGTGTTCATCTGGTGTGTGGGAGTGACTGCAGGGAAGAGGGAAACCACCAGATGTTGGTGTCTGAACAGAAGATGGCAGGCAGGGACACTTGAACAGCTTTTCTTGTCTGGACTTCATCTGCCCTTTGCAGTGGCAGATGGCCGATGTCTCAATGCCTCCCATAGCCTTCTCTCTCTGCCCATCAAACTCTATCGGTGCTTCCCATAGCTTTCAACTTAGAACAGAAATCTCCTGTCTTGGGCTCTCTTCTCAATGAGCAGCATGGGACTGGAGGGGCATGAAGCTAATGAGATACAAGCTCCCTTGGGGATGAAAAACAGAAATAGTGTGGTGAGCAGGCCCAGCTGTGGTGAGCCACTGCTTAAATTCTGTTTTCAGAAGAGAAAGGGAGCACTTCTCTATGTCTCCCCTTACTAAAGTTCCCAGGGAGATTTTGTGAAATAAACAAAAAAAAGAAAAAAATTACAACCACAATCATGCTTTTTACCAGGTAGGAGCTGTCTCTGAGCTGAGTCTTCCTAGGGATATCACTCCCTTCTCCAGCCCCTCTTTGTAGAGGAGGTTTCAGCAGCTCCCAGTGTTTGGAGATGATCACCTTCCTGGGGACTCCCTGGCAGAAAGAGGTTGCCATGCTTGAAGGATGGTGTCCCAAGTTCCCCACACTTCTGTCCACCCCAGGCTGCGGCATTAGTGGGGCTGCTCAGGAACAAGTCCTTCTTCCCGGGGAGGTGTAACAAACCTGGAGCGTGTGTTTGGCTAAGTGCTTATTTTCCCTTTTGCTTCCTTCCCCACCCTCTGAAAAGACTTCTTCCTCCTTGCCTGGCACATCCTTTTACTCCAATGTCGCTTGCTTTTGCTGCATTTTTCAATTGCCCAATAATCATGCAAGAGCTGGGATCTTATTTACTTCTTATGTATAAATATATGAATATAAAATACCTCCTTCCCCTTTCTTCCTGTCTCACCCACCATCCTATGCGCAGCCTCCCTGATCTCCGCTCTGAAGGCAATGTGCTGTAGAGAGTTAATTTGGGGCTGGGGATTCGGTGCCTCCTGAGTTCTGTTCCTTCTTGGCTTGCCATGGCTTTTCTGCCAGCTGTGTCACTGCCCTGTGCCTCTATCTCCCTTGTGCCAAGAGGATGGGGGTGGAGGGGACCATCCTGCTGAGGGTGCTGGCAGCCCAACTCTCGAGGCATTTGAACAGAGATGGAGTACTCAGTGTTGCTTCAGAAGTCCCCTACTCCCTGTCTGTGCTTCCTTCCCCAGGTAACTCCAGGAAGAATCTTCATTTCACCAATGCTTTGGGGTTGAGAAAATAAGTGTCTTTATTTTCTTTTTTTACTCCTATTTTTGAGATCCTTCCCCAGAGTGCAGTGTGTATGGTTTCTTTATGGGGGTGTAGATGGCAGATCTTGGAGTCTGTCTCCACGCTTACCTTTGCCTTTCCATCCTCTGCCCCTCTCACATTTTGCCATTGCCCTGTGTCAGACTGATGTGATCGGATTTATTTACACTCTTGTCTGTGCAGGGTCAGTCGTGGCACCAGGAGCTTCTCCTATGTTCTGTGTGGTGCATTCTGAGGTGCCCTGTGTGCCACCTGCCTCACCTGTAAGCATGCAGCAGGGCCCTGAGTTCTTGTCTCTTGCCTTCTCTAAATATCTCCTTCCAGGAGAGAAGGGAGATACAGTCAGTAGCCCTTCCTGTGGTGGTTGGCTGCCTCTGGCAGCTCTTCTGTCTGTTACAGCTTTGCTGTGGTGGGAAACAAAACAACTCCAGGGCCATCCAAAAGCACAGTCCTTGGGGTGAGGGTCCTTCCACTCCAGGTGAACTCTGTGCTTTGAGCCCATTCCCTCCAGACACTGGCAGGTGGCACTGGGATAGAGGAGCAGGATGCCCACTAAGCCTCTGAGCTGAGTGGAGCTGGGAGGTGGGCAGCAGGCAGCATGCTGTGGCACAGGGAAGAGGTAATCACACAGTCAGAGTGATGCCAGCTTCTGCAACAGTTCAGATAATGTGTCTGCTGGGACGAAAGGGGCATGGTGGGACATTCAGGCAAAGTGTTAATTCCCATTGCAGGGCCCTGGTTCTTTCCTTCATTCCTTGTTCAACTGAGCACTTAGAGCTCACACTAAACCTCTGGAACATGGCTGGGTGGGCCAAAGCACTTGGTGGGGCTTCAGGGCCTCATAGGATTAGTGGGGCTTTTCCATGCTCCCAAGCAGCCCTCCAGCTGGCCCCTGTTCTCTAGGCATGCTGAGGATTTCCCTCTGGCAGAGCAGCAGGTAGGTACTCTTGCACAGGTGGGTTGCTCTTCAGCTGCCCTGGAGGGAGCCCTGCTGCTTCCAGCCCCCAGCTGCAAAGTGGGGGCAGAATCTTAGGTCAAGTTCTCAAATGGAACAAAAAAATTAATCATTGTGATGACTTTTTTTAGAAAAGAGTTGTCATGCCTGCACCTCCCCCAAGCAAATCAACTTAGTGTGCTGTCCTCCTTCCTCTTCTCCCCTGTGCCATTAAGCCTTGTACACTCCCTAAGAATAGAGGGGACTCTCTACTTTGGGATTTTCTTTCCCCCGTTTGTTTTCTTCTTGCATAGAAAGTTGTCTGCTGGTGGTGGAGGACAGGGGCCTGCTCCTTCTGTTCCTTCCTTTCACCTTCCCTGTGCCAAGCTTAGGCTCAAATGCTGCAGATTCCTGCAAACACTGAACTTGGAACAGGAGAGTGACCCCACTGAGTTCTGTGGTACTTGGGTGCTTCAGATTCTGCCTGTGCTTGAGCTTTGGCAGCATCAGAGCCCTATCCTTTCTCTTGGAGAAGGTCAGCCCTAACTAAGAGTGCTGATAGTTCTGATGCAACCCATCTGTCTCTTTATTTCCCCTCACTTGGCATACAGAGTGAAGGTGGTAATTTTTTTTAATTTAAAATAAACCTAAATATGTATCTTCTAATTTTTTTTTATTTTGAAAAAAATGCATTTAAGGATTGTGCACCGATGAATTGTATATCTATATATTATTTTTTGTCTTGCAATTTTCATTTTAAATATAGTGTTTGTTCAGTTTTGTTTTGTTTTTTAATCCAGTTCCCAGCTGGCTAAACTCTGTCTAGAGTGGATGGGTGGGAGGCAGAGCCACTGGAGGGGTGATTGAATCACCCCTTCCCTTGGTGCTTCCCACAAGAAACTGGTTTGCTCCAGGTTTGGGGGTGGGGGTTGTGCTAATTACTCTTGTATTCTTGTACATTTTGTTCTTTCTGCTGCTCTTGAATATTGTATCAATGCCAGAAATGGGGAGTTAAAAATTAAAACAAAAAATTAACCCCAATAAATTGTTACATTCCAAAACCTGTTGTTTTCCTTGGGTGGGCTGTGACTTGTGGAGCTTGGGAGTGGGACTATGGAAATACCTACCCTGAGCCAGCACGGATCAGCTCTGCAGTCAAACATGAGCACCTGGTACTTTCTTGGGCGCCATGGATCAGTCCTGGTTTGGTCTTTGGACTTTTCTGGACACAGAGAAGCTCTGACAAAAGACAAGGGAGAATTCTGGAATGTTAAGGGAAGAGGGAGCATTGGGGAAGGCCAAGCTCTAGCAAATGGAACCTGAATGCCCTCTTCCCAAGTCCTTTGGAGAATCTCCCATGGGTCTTCTACATCCTTTTCTTTTAAGAATGAAATTGGATCAGAGTACAGTCTAGCACTGGGTGGCTGAAAAATGCTTTAGGCTTTTCCCTACTCCAGAACAAGTGCTTAAGTGCACTTTATAACAAGCTAAACTAAGAAATATGGTGAAAAATCCTCTTCCTGTGTGTAATTAAAACCCCATATTTACTCCATCACTCTCTAGCCAGTAGCAGCTGCATAAAAAGGCTCAGACAGACTTCTAGGGGGAAAGTGCTGGTGGTGGGAGATGCGGTGGGGCAAGTGAGTGGGATTTGGACAGAGATGCCCTTCAGATGGGTGGGAGAGAAGAGCAGGAAGGCAGTCGTGCTGGGAAAGGGCAGTGTCTGGGCACAGCTCCAACCAGCACACCCTCAAGGCTGCCCTTCAGGAGCATGTGCTGTGGTCTCACCTAGAGGGGAGAGTTTGGGCTGAGCCAGGCATTCCTTGGAGAGAGTTGCTGCCTTGAGATACTTCTGCAGTGTCTGCGTTTTGGAAAGTCACAGCAATGCCTACTCCAGCAGTGACATGGCTGGCAGCAGGGAATGCTGCACACCAAAGCCAAGCACAAGCCAAGGTGTCATTCATGTCATGCCATCATGTCATGTCAGGCTCACCTTGCCTCTGCTGTGTGCCGAAACACTCGCAAGGCCTGCACTCCCTCCTCCCTTGTCCTTGCATTCAAGTTTTGCTCAGAAGCTTTTGGCTGGATTTGAGAACACCAAATGAAGCCAACTCTCACCCATCCTTTCTGGAGCAGGAGGAAGGCTGGAGAGATGGACCCCAGCCTGACTGGACACATCCAATGAAGTTCTGCACCAGCACACCAGTGCAGGCAGACCCAGTAACCACGGCAAGATGATGCAAGTCACATCTGCAGGGCTGAGAAACCTGGAAATGAAAGAAGCCAGGATTTCCATGCGATGTAGAACCTCTAGATCCCCAGGCAACATGGACTGAAGGCTTCTGGTCTAAGGAGATGGTGGAGCTGAGTCCATGGAATGGCAGTGGGAGAGGAGCCTCCTTAGGGTGGCCCTGGGGATACTCCTGAGCTGAGTGATAACCTGGGAGGAGGGAATCCCCTGCCTCATTTCCCCCACCTCTCCTGGGAAAAGGTTTCTTCCCTTCCCTCACCCCACCACCCTGCTGGCTTCAGCATCATGAATGGGCCAGGGTTCCATGCTAGCCAGGATGAAGCTGCCTGGTTCCTGTGGGGAGGGTTGGATGCAGGACAGCCTTGGAGCAGCAGATGTCCTTCCCCTCAAGCCAGCAGCCCATCCAAAATGTCCCTCTCACCCAGGGGGCACAGCAGGGTGGCCCCTTGGCCCGCCTTGCCCTGTCTGCAGCCACCCCTTGGGGACAGCTGCTAGCCCCAGACACCATTTGGGTGTTAATTAGATGGAAGAAAATCCCTTAATTGCTCATTCCCAGTCCCTCTGGGCTGAATTCACTAGCACTTGTTAAATCTAGCTTCTGGCACCAACCTGTTCAAAACAGGAACCAAAAGCTCCCCAAAGCCCTACATTGCCTCCCCCAGCCTGTCACGCACAGGAGGGCAGGGTTTCGGCAGCCCCGCGTCTTTGCAGGGCCGGCTGCCCACCGAGCATCTCTGAATTGTTATTCATGGGACAGGGAGGCTGCTCTGGCTACTCACCAGTCTGAGTCATCAGCCCCTGTGAAAATCTATTTTTGTCACCTCTTTGTCTCTGGAAAGAAGTTGTGGTCCCTGCTGAGGGACCGGTCGGGACCGTGGGAGCGGTGAGCCCTGCCTTGCTGCAATACCCAACTCTTCCCCATCCCAGCGTGGGTTAGTGGGGCCAGGCTGGTGCAGAGGGGCTCACCCTCCCCCTCACTGCCAGAGCAGCATCAACCAGAGGTATAAACCTTGCCACCATGATCCTGCAGCCTTTGGTAATAAAACCTGGATGTTCAGGACACTGCAAAGTCCCCAGAATAGCATCACTTCCCCGTGGCAGGAGGCTTTGTAGAAGCATATGACACTCTTTTCCTCAGGGTTGCATGCCCACCCTGACCTGCACACTGTGGGGTAGGGTGGGCAGGTCCAGCCCTCACGTAGGTTCCTTTCAAAGCCACTCCCACCTGGCCGCTTCCAGGGTGGGCATGCAGCAGGCAGGGGGTGACGCAGCAGGGTGCAATCCCCTGCTGCTGTTAGCAAGGGACAGGTTGGAGGCAGGTGGCCTCCCTTCACGTCATGGGGCACGGGCTTCCATTTGCTTTGTGTCCCACACTAGTGCCCACTTGTCCCAACACGCCAAGCACTCACCCTCCCAGAGTGCTTCCTGGCCTCACCACCGGGGCCAGACACCTGTTGCTCCTTTCTTCACATCCACCTGGTCAGCCTGCTCCATGTCCACCTCCACTTTTCCCCCTCATCATTCCCTTCATCTCTTCCTCTTCCTTGAACCACTCCATCTGTCTTCCTCTCCTCCTCCTCACAGCCTTAGAACACCACAAGTAGGGCAGGTCTTTTATTGGCTCCAGGATGAGGGTTTTGAGGGGCTGGGGTGCAGTGCACTCTGTGACTGTACCCTGTCAACACCATTCCCCTCCCTGCTCCCACAGAGCCAAATTTGAGGAGTCTTTGTAGCTCTGGCTCCCTTGCTATCCACTCAAATATGCCTGGGGGAAAAGAAGATGTAATTTTTACAATTGTTTCATACCCAGCACTGGGGCTGTTTTAAACACATATGCTCCTGCTTCCCTGCCGGCTAGGAACAATTTCCTGCCTTTACTGAGTAGAGCTGGAGATTGACTTTGTTTCCTTTCCCTCTTCTGCTCTTTTCTCGGTGGGGCTGTGCCGCCAAGGCCGCAGTGTGCCTGGGGAATAGGAGAGGGCATGGCACAGCTTCTGTTAGAGCAAGGAGAAAGTGGTTGTCTCAAGTACCTCATTTATGAGCAGTTCAGACTAGAGTGATTGGGGGGAAGATTAAACGTGTGTATTTATTTCCCAAATGGGTAATATGGGCGTGCAGGGCAGAAGGTGAGGCATCCCATGGCAGCTCTCTGCAACAATCCTGTTTAAGGTGGGAGACCAAGACAGACGGGAAGTTTGCTAGTTTAATGTTTAGGTGAAAGGCAATGACGGAAAGGCCCGAAAGACCACCGCAGGGAATGACTGATTCCGAGGCTCTCACCCTCGGGGTATCAAGGGGCGCTTTACTTCCAGCCTAAGCATCTCGCAGGGGAAAAATCCTCCCTTGGGCTGTGCCGGGGCAGCATCCTCTCACTAGAGGCTCCCGCCGGGCTGACTTCAGCGAGCCCGAGTCAGGGCTGGCCCCGTCCCCGTGTGCCCCCGGGGTGCCCTCCCTCCCCTTTCCGTCCCTTTGCCCGCTCGCCTCCCACCGCTCGGACCGTCGCCCTTGCAGCCCGGGAAGGGAGCTCAGCGGGAAGCGGGGCGTCATTGAGAGGGACAAGGCCGGGGGCACGGCCGG
>VZTN01012422.1:488740-520495 GCA_013400515.1 Erpornis zantholeuca
CGCCGCTCCGCGCCCCGGCACTATGGGCCACCCCCCGGACGAGCCGCCCGCCGTGCGGGAGCTGGAGGAGGCTGTCCGCACCCTCCAGGACCGAATCGACCGGATAGAGGTGCGAGGGATGCCCCTGGGGGTCTGGGAGGGATGCTCCCAGGGCATGATGCCCCTGAAGGGATGCACCCAGTTCCTGCCATTCCCCAGGCCTGCAGCCACATGCACCCCGAACCAGCCTGTCCCTCTCATGAGGTTTCAGGAAGGTTGTCCTTGCCTCACTCTTTCCTGAGACCTCTGCCCAGGGGCAAGGGACTCACCTCGAGCCCCCCTGTCTTCCCTCCGTGCAGAGTAATCCCAAAGCACCAGGGCTGGCTCACTTTTCCCCCTGGGTCTGCACCCAGGTAGGGTACCTTGCTTGCCACATAGCACTTGCCAAGGACTCCTCCAGAGCAGGTTGGCAGCTCAGGGCCAGATCCTACCCTTAAGAAAAAAGGCAAATCCCATCCGATGCCTTCACAGTTATGAATGGGATGTCTCACAAAGTAAAGTGCAGTGCCACCCACTGTGAGCCTGGCACCCTTTCCCCACATGATCCATAGGAGCTGGAGAGAGAAGGGCCCATTCCTGTGGTATTGGACTGCTGGCATTTGGGATGCAGACCCCTGGTCCCCACTCTGTAGCAGTTGTGCAGAGCCCGCTTGGCAGGCTCAGCCTTGGCCCAGCCACACCAGTGGCACCAAAGGCTCTCCTGTGATGCCTGTCATGGGGCACACCACAGAATGCATGTGAGTGTTGATTTATTTGGGCTGATAGGGGCTCAGCAGTCCCATGGACCTTGGCAGACTGCAGGACATGGCTGTGGCAATGGTTTTGGCATGAGAGTTTTCTCTTTTCCCTGTGGGAATTGCTCCAGGTAGGATTTTCCTGAGGTCTGTCAGGTGTCAGAGCCACCTGCAAGGAGCCTCCTGTGAGTCTTCAACCTTCTCATCTTCCTGTTCAGTTCCCTGTTGCCCTCTCCACTCCTTCCTGGAGTGTGGAGCTAGGAGGGAGGTCATGCAGCACCATAAGGGGTCCCTCTCCTCAGCTTTGCCCTTCTGCCCCCCTCCCTGCTGCCACGTGGGCGCAACAGCAGCAAACAATGGATGGGAAATTCAGAACCACTAAGGTCACAGGCTGAGAAATCAGGGAGAGAGGGTTATTGTAATGCATGGAGACATGAACAGGAATAGAAAGACAGAGAAAGGCAAGTAAACACACACACACAAGAAGGAAAAGAGCTGGAAGACCAGAGGAAGCACCTGTGACCTGCCAGGGTAATGCACACACAGGCACAAGAAGAAATACAGAAACATGCCAGGCAGGTGTGGGAGAGTGGGATGTGCAGCCTGTCTGACACGTTGCCCAGAGCCAAATGCAGCCAAAGGGAGGGACAGGCCCCCCCCAAAACCCCCTGCAGCCCCAAACAAATTATTTTCCATCAGCAGGATAACACAGCAGGTATGCTCACCCAGAAATAAAGTGAAAATAAAGCAAATAAGTCCTGCACACATACACCTGTGTGTTCACGAGGACCAGGTGATGCACAGGGAGATGGTGCCCAGAATATCAGTTTGGATCTTGGGGAGCATCAGGCCATAGAGCCATGCTCTGCCCCTTCTCCATGGGGCAGCATCACCCATGAGCTGCCCTGGCCCCTCTCCTGGGGTCTCTGATGATGGTGGAAGGTTTGGGGTGGAGGAGGAGGGTGAAGCTCACAAGGATTGGAGCAGGCTCTGATGCGTGCCTGGGGAGCCTGAAGCGATGCTGAGATGAGGCTCATACATGCACTGATGAGGAAGCTAAATGGCACATGGCCAAAAATGTTCAGTTTTATGTTTCCAGGGGCCTGAGGGTCCCAAGTATACTCTGCAGGGGAGTATTCTCTGAGGCTCAGTGAGCCCTGCCAGGTGAGGAAATAGGGCAGTGTGTTGCAGGTGGGCTGGACTTCATCTGTCCTGGCTGCTGCCTGCTGAAAAGTGTCACCTGTGTGCACCACACCACTGTGATGGCTGCAGCCCAGCCAGCTGAGTGTTGTGGTCACACTTCAGCCCTCCAGTTGGTTGCCTGTGGCCTCCTTCTCTAAATTGCCTCTCCCCCCAGAAGCAGACACCTAAAACTTCCTGGTGGGGTACCTGCACTCTTCTATCCCACATGGCTCCACATGACATGGGAGCCTTCCTGGGGTACCCCATGATATGGGAGGGACTCAGCTTCCACAGCTATCCTAGGTGGTGGCAATGACCATCTCAAAAGGTGGCCTGAATGGGGACAGTCCCGGGGTGGTCCCCATGTGCTGGAGACTCTGTAAAATCCATTGGGAAGGAGAGGAAATGCTGCCAAGTCTGTGGTGGCTTAGTCTCAGAAGAGAGATGACACAAAATGCCATGAGCTGCTCTGGGAAGGCTGCATCCCAGGGAGTCTCCAGGCAGGTTTGCCAGCAGGGATTACTGCTGGATGTTTCAGAGCTGGGACTGCGGGGAGGGGGCTGGTGGAAGATTGCTGATCTAATCTGGGCACTCTCAGCCCTGTCTGTAAGGCATAACAAGATTTATTCATGCACTGAAAAACCTATTAAGGCATTTGTTTCTTAATTTTGTCAGCATGGCAGGATTTCCCAGGGGAGGATGCAGGGAGGGGCCCCACAGTCTCACTCTTTGTCCCCTGCCCTTTTGGTGGGGCTGGGCTAGCATCAGCACAGCACTCACACATCTTCCCTCACCTCTTCCTAATGCCACATGAGGCACTGATTGTCCTTTCCTCGTGCACAGCAGCCTAGTTAGGCTTTTTCATCCTGGTTTTGAGGGTTCCTCCCTTTCTCTCAGCACATGCTCATGTCTGTACACTCAGGTGCATCTTGGAACACAGAGCCGAGGTACTCCTTTTCTATGCTTTTAGTTATTGCTGCAAATGGAAAGGGAGCAGGGAGAGAATCACCTTGGCTGCCTGGGCTGTGCTGAGATGCAGATGCCCCCCTTCTCCCCATCATCCCTTGCAGGAGAGCAGAGCAGGAGAGGGGACAGCCTGATGGGCTCCATGGGGGACCTGCTGGAATTGCAACAGCCTGCTTGCTCCTCAGCTGGTATGTGTCTGTGCCATTGTGGCTGGTGGCAGGAAACCCTCGAGTAAGGGAATGGGAATGGTAGTGACCTAGCTGCTTCTCTCCTGTCTTCATCTCCAGCAGTGTGGGGATGTAAATACCCAAATTGCGACAGTCCCAGGCCCCCCTGAGAGACGTTTTAGGGGGGACAGGCTCAACAGTGAATTCTTCCCTTGTGAGGAAGAGGGAAAGGCTGATGCGTCCATGTTTGTCTTCTACTCAATGCAGTCCCTTTTGGAGTTTAACGATCGCCAACGTCCTGCCTGGGTCAAAGAAGTGGCAGGGTCCAAAAAAACCCTGGTGCAGCAGGTGTGCTGTCTCGCAGCAGTGAGCATCCCAGGGTGGCAGCCACTGAGGAGTTTTGTGCAGGCTGGAAGGATTCATGGGTCCAGGGAAAGGAATGGGTCTGCTGTTTGCACACCCAGCTGAGCATCATGATTCCTGGAATGTGCCAGGGCTTCATCCTGCAGGCATCGTCCTGTGCTCCTGCCTGCCCTGTCCCAGCAGCCAAGGTGTGCCGGCGGCTGGGGGCGAGCGGCAGTGCCCAGATTTGCCGGTGCATTAGTAAATGAGGCTCTGATCTCCTTATGTAAATCAAAGTGCATTTGCTGACTGAGGGCTCCAGCCCCAGTGAGCACATGCCGGCATGGCTGCCGCAGCCCCCTGCCCCCACTTCCCTCTCCCCACTCCCCTGCCAGCCGCTGACATTTAACGTGATTAATATTACCTGCCATCTTTCAATCTTTTTTGCCGGTTCTGGTGGCCAAAAAGCGTGGAAGGAGCCTCCCCCACACCCGCTGCCCACTCCCCTGCTGCCTGTGCGGCGGCAGATGGGAAGCCGGGTGCCTGCTGAACAGCCAGAGAGAAGGCGCTTCCCCCCCTCTCCCCTCCCCAAAGGTCACCAGTAAATAACAGCTGCACATCAACCATTAATAATTTTGCAAATTATTTGCCTTGTGAGAAAGATGCTTGAGTGGCAGCTTGGAGATGAAGATCATGGCTCGCGGATGCAGCCCAGCCTGGCATCAGGGGAATCATCCAGCACAACTCGGCTGGATGGGGTAGAATGGGGAGTTCAGTCACTGTCTGGCTGTGGGGATATGGATGGTGTTTGCTGGGATGGCCCTGAAACTCTGCCAGATGAGGGTATCGGCTACAATCCCTTTCCAGAAGGAACAGTGTGGTCAGCAGTGGTGCAATCAGCTGTGTGGCTCTGGCTGTTGGTGCCCTGGCTGCCAACTTGGAAGGACTATCAAGAGCTGGAGAGAGGGTGACAGGCAAAAACTCAGGAAGGGGAAGATATTGAATGAAAGCGGAAAGATATAGTGTGTGTGCACAGAGGGAAGCATCAGGAAGAGACACTCCGAAGCCAGAGAAATTAAAAAGCCATAGGGAGAAAAGTTACAGAGGGAGAAAAATAGCAGCAGGGAGAAAAACGGGAGGAAAATGGGGGTAAAAAAAAGTAGTCAGTCACTACTGACTAATGTAGGGCAGGCTATCAGGGGCTAGTGAGAGTGACAAAATCTCCCAGCCTTTTCTTTTTTTGTCATTAACAGATGGAGCCGTGCATGAAAGCAGGGATGTAGGCTCCAAACCCGCAGCTCGAGCAATCAAAGCGTGCAGCAGACAGGAGCGTGCCAGCCTCCGCTGTAGCCAGGCGGCCTGAAAGGAGGAGAAAAGCTCTTGGAGTATACGGGATGTGGCCACAGAGGCAAAGGCAGCCCTATTCCACCTGTGCTGCCTCCTGCCAATTCAACCAGCTCAGCTTGGGTACAAATACAGGCAGCCCCAGGTGGGAATTATCCCTGCCAGAAGGATGAGGATTAACCTTTCCACTTCCCTCCAGCCATCTCTATCCTGCCTTTCATCCAGTGGATCCCCAAGACCCCTTCAAAAAAACCCCAGAAAACCAAAAGAGCTAAAGCCCCTTTCCCATTGACTAATCCCTCCATTTTGCAAAGACCAAAGGTAGGATGCTCTTTCCTGGGCACTTTTCCCTTCCCAGTGAGGTTTTGCTCACTACTAGAGCATTCTTAGTGCTGCCAGAGCAAGCTGGTAGTGAGAGCTGGCATTTGGTCAGGGCTGGCAGATGTCCCCAGCACAACCTCTCTTTTCTTGCTGGGTTTTGCTTTTCCAGGTTGGATTTCCTCATGGAACCTGTGGGTTTGCCCTGGCAGACCCTGCTGGCAGCTCTTGCAGACGTCAGAGCATAGCAACTTCCATTTTATTTGTAGCCTGAGCACGTTGCTGCCCAGAGTGGGTATGTTTGTGCACACACCAACACCATCTTCTTGCTTTTCCTCTCCCTGCTCTTCCCATCCGCCAAGGTTGCATCCTGCCCAGCCAAACCTGACTTTCTTCCAGCCTTCCCCTCCCTCTGTTGTTCATGATGGATAGCAAACATTAGGGGTGGCATGGGCAGGCATCCCTCCCCTTTGCCTTTGTGTGCAGCCTGGAGAAGCTGGATGTAAGGAAGAAGAAAAAGCAGGAAGCCACAGATGAGTGTGCTGACCTTCTCCAGGCCAGCTCTGAGGCCAGAGAGAGGGTGTTTAGATCAACAGGGATGGTATCCCCCATGTTCTGCCAGCATAAGCCATGAGAATGTCCAGAGCTGAAGCAGCCATGCAGATCCCTCAGTGCTGGAAGAGCCAAGGCAAGGGTCTCTCTGGCTACTCCAGCACTTTTGGGAAGGTCTGGCAACACAGAGGTGGTTGTAATCTTTCAGAGGCCATGACAGAGACACTAATGTGCTAAGGACATGGGGAAAGAAGAGGGCTCCTATCTACAGAAAAACCCCAAGAGAATGGCAAAGGATTACCTTCTCCCTTCCAGAATGGTTTTCTTCCAGCTGGGATGGAATCTCCCAGTAAGGTGGGATCTGGGGTCTTTGCAGAATGCAGTAGCAGTTGGAAACATCTTCACCAGCTGCCGTGTTGGATTTGCCATGGGAAGAGTTTTGGTCTGAGTGTTAACCCTGAGGGAACAGGACAGGCTTGATGTCCCCAGGTGATGGCTCATGCCTTGAGAACCAGAGACACGATAGCCTAGCACCAGTCCCACTTCTTCCTGGCATCCTGTTGGCCTGGGAGATGTTGGTTTATGGAGAGCTACCTGGCACACGTGCATGCACCCCCACTCGCCGGCTGAGCTGGGCTAAGAGGATTACAGCCCCATTAAGTGATGTTAACATGCTGGCTATAGGTAAGAAGCCTCACGAGGAGCAAGAGTGGCCAGGAGCTCCCAGGTCCTTCCCGTATCATTTCCTCATTGTGGGAGGCTGCCTGTGGGAGCAGAGCCAAGGGATGACCCAAACATCCCATCCTTGCTCTGTCTCTGAAGCAGCAGAAAGTCATTAAAAGCAGCCAAGCTTTGTTTTGCAGTAATGAGCTCAATGGGGGCTCTGAGAGGGGAGGTACAAAGTCAGCTGGAGGCTCTTGGAGAAGACCCCAGTGCGGATATGGGACTGTCATCCCAGCACCACCTGTAGTGCTGCAGGCTGGGCATGTCCTTATTTAAACTCTTATAGAGACACTGTGCTGAATTTTCTCTTTTGTCCCTCCTGTTCCCTCTATCGTGGCTGCTGCCAAATGCAGCAGGAGCTGCCAGCCCGCACCAATGGTTCGGCACCCACTGCCCCAGCACTTGCCCGTGATGCCCTCCACACCAAGATGGAGCAGCTGGAGGAGCAGCTCCTTTCCAAGATCCTGACCCTGCAGAAGGAGCGCCAGGCCGCCAACACTGACCGCAGCCAGCAGCAGCACAACATTGAGAAGGAGCTGAACTCCCTCCAGAACCGGGTGACAGAGCTGGAGCACGGTGAGTCCTGCCCAGTGGGGATGGATGTGGGGTGGGGGATTCCTGCCCTGAGGTATCCAGGAGAGCCCCAGGACAGGTCACCCTCATCCCAGTTACAGGTGCTGACCTTCCTCTCTCCTCCCCATGCTTGATACATAGGACCACTGGGCTACAGCCCTCCTGATGCCTTCAAGGTGACCATCCCGGTGCAGAACAACTACATGTATGCCCGCATGAAGAAGAGCCTGCCGGAGCTCTATGCCTTCACCATCTGCATGTGGCTGAAGTCCAAGGCCCTGGCAGGAATTGGCACCCCATTCTCCTACTCTGTCCCGAGCCAAGCCAATGAGATTGTGCTGTTGGAGTGGGGCTCCAACCCCCTGGAGCTGCTCATCAATGACAAGGTCAGCCCAGTTGCAGGAGGGGCAGGAGAGAAAACCCTGCCCTCACTTTCCCTGCTTCAATCCCCCTAGGAAATTATATTCCTGGGGGCACTGGTGTGGGGGAGCTGGGAGGAAGGGGCCCTAGGTTTATGGTGGGAGGCAGGAGGATGGAGAGGATGGCTCATTGGGGTGAGTTTTGAGAGGGAGAAGCAGCACATCTGGATGTCTGTAGATTTTGGGATGCCACCACCATGGGGGCACACTGCTTGCTCTGTGAGGGGCTGGAGAGACCGTGGGGTTCCCCAGGAGTCCAACCAAGCACCGGGATCTTGCTCTTCTTTCTAAGGTTGCGCAGCTGCCACTGAGTCTGAAAGACAAGGCCTGGCACCACATCTGCGTGGCATGGACCACCCGGGATGGCAAGTGGTCGGCATACCAGGATGGTGAACAGCGGGGTGCCGGCGAGAACCTGGCCTCCTGGCACTCCATCAGGCCCCAGGGCATCGTCATCCTGGGTCAGGAGCAGGTATGTACCAGTTTGACACCCAGGGCTGCCAGTTAGCATTGCTCTAGTGGGAACTGGCTGGGGGGAAAAGCCCCCAGATGGGGTGAGGGCAGGGGGCAGCATGGGCAGGAGTGCTCAGCAGGGCAGTTAGCTCTCCTGCCTGTTCATCCAGCCTCCAGGCTGGCCATGTGCACTCATTATCTTCTCTTCCCTCTCCCTATCCCTTTGACCTCCCTGCCTTGTCTTCTTGAATCTCTTTCATGCATCCATCCCCTCCCCTCCTTGCCATCAAGCACTTTGCTCTGCTTCTCCCCAAACTTCTCCCTCTCCCCTTTGCCCTGTTTGCCCACTGGATGCATGTTCCTCCTCTTCTCTTCATCCCTATCCAATCACCTCTGCTGCTCTTTCCCAGGACACCCTGGGGGGCCGCTTTGATGCCACACAGGCCTTCGTGGGAGAGCTGGCACAGTTTGGCGTGTGGGACCACATGCTGGCACCAGCAGAGATCCTGGGCTTGGCTAACTGCACCTCCCACCTCCAAGGGAATGTGATCCAGTGGGATGACCAGGCGGTGGAGGTCTTTGGAGGTGCCAGCAAGGCAGGCTTCGCTGCCTGTGAGGAAGGGAGGAAGGCATGAGTGGCCCCAACCCTCTCCCCAGCACCAAGGAGCCCGGTGGCAGCCCCAAACCAGGGAGCCCCTTTCTCCCCTCCCAGACCAGTAAGCCTTGCTGGGGCAGTGCTTGAGCCCCTGTGCTGGTGTCCCAGGAGGGAGAGGGGCCCCTGGAAGCCTCCCTGTTGTCCCTGTGCTGGTGCTGTGGCTTGTCCTCGTTCCTGGCAGGCTGGCTCCTGAGTCTCATCTTGTCCTGCTTCTGTTTTGGGTGGACCTTGCTTTACCTGCAGGTGTCCTTGGTACCATGAGGGTCCTCACCTTATCAGACCTAACAGGGAGTGGGAAGAAGAACTCCATCTACTCTGAGTACAGTCCAGCCTCAGTGGGATGCCAGGGTGCAGGCATCACCTGAATGCATCCCCTTTCCTTATTTATTTCTAGCAACCTCACAGTCTGGTTTTATGAGCCTGCATTCCAGGATCTCACCTCCAGCCCCATCCTTCTCCTGCTGCCCTGGTTTTTCAAATGTGTCCCTGGGGAAGCTGAGGCAGAATGGCAGAGAGTCAGTGGGACAGCACTTACCCCCCTGCACCCCTTTCCCTGCCTCTGCTGCCTGTTTGGGCAAGGCTGCCTGAGGGGAGCCAGGTAGAGGGAAGAGAGCACTCCCTACCTCCTCCTCTTGGGAGCTGGGTCAGCCACCAAGGGAATGGGGGGAAAGGGGCAAAGCATCTCCCCCAGCGCTGGCCGAGGGGGAAGGAGTGCAGCACTGCCATCGAAGGGAGCAAAAGCAAGAAAAAAATAGGTGGAGAATGGTGGTGGTTAGAGGAGCCCTGCCATCCATCCCCGAGTCTTAAGGTACTGGATTGGACTACTGCCCTTGGTTCCACCCAGGTCCCCTTCTTTAGCTGCTCCTTGCCAGGAATGGGGCTGCCACTGGCCTTGGGACTGGGAGGGTGAGAGGGTGGTGTTTTCCCTGTGGAGTGCCTGAGAATATGCTGTTTCCACATTGCGTGGTCACCACCATCTCAGTATGTGAGTGTGTGTATGTGCATATGTGTGTGTGTCTGGGGGTGGGAGGGTTATTTTGGGGCTCTCATGGTTGCTCAGTGCAGTGTTCAGCTTCCAGTGTTCCCCCCTACTCCAAGTCCCACTTTGAGTGACAGCTGCCCCCACCCCTAGGGGAGGCAAAGCTGGCAGAAGGGACAGCCCTGCCACCCCGCATCCCCCTGCCCAGGCTTTCTGCCAGTGCTGGGGTGGCTCAGCCCACTGGGGGGGACATGGTGGGGATGGGGAGCAGCCCTTGTGCCAAGTGGGAACATTGTGACCTTCGTGCACCCTGAGGAGCTGCCCCCTCTCCCTCGCTCGCTCGCGCGCTTTCTCTAATGCACGTTCGTGAAAAGGGCCCCTGACGTGCACCCGTGTTGGGACATTTCTTTTGTAAAGCTGATCGTGAACAATAAACGTGATGTTTTCTGTTCGAGCCTCCTGCGGTGTGAGAGGTTGCTGCGGGGATGGAGGGGACTGGCCCAGCCCCAAGCTTTGCCAGGGTGCTTAGGGTTGCATCATTGAAGGGATTTGGCCAGGCCCATCACTGGCATTACAAGGAATATCATCACAAGGGTTTGGTATTGCTGCCCTAGAGGGGCAGGGGGTGGTGTGACAGTCTGGTCACCTTTGATCTACCCCACTGCAGAGCAGTATGGGGTACAGGCTGCTGCTGGGGGGGCCATGAGGTCTGGGGGAAAGGCCTCTCCATGGAGGAGGAACCCCCCTCCTGACAACAGGGAAGCAGAAACAAGTGAGAAATTGTGGCCTCTAGGTCAGAGAATGATAGCAAGGAACTTACATTGAGTATAAATCTAATTAAGTACTAATAATGAGTTTCTGACCTAGCTAGGCACATGATGGTTCAGGCATGGTTCTTGGAGCTCCGGTTGTAGAACAATTCATGACCAGATCTGCATGGTGCTTTTGCCCCTCAGTGGGTCCTGCTCCTCCTAGGAGCCTCACCAATATTTGGGGAAAAGTGAGCACAAAACCAGAGGACTGACTTTTCCCCATTGCTGGCATGCTGGGTGGGATCTTCTCCCTGAGTCAGAGCTGCTGCCCCCCACTTCACTTTCTGGAGGGTATTTAATGCTATGAAAGAAAGTCTGGCACTCTCACCTGCAACCCATCTCCACAAAGCTGGGAGCTTGTTTTGATGAAAAATATGTACTTCAGCTGGAGCATTGGATCAAGGGCCTTGCTGAGCTGGAGGTTCACACCTCCATTACTGAGAGGAGAGGGTTCAACAGGTGGGATCTGCTCATGCGCCCAAATAAGAGCAGCATAATTAAGAAGCACAACATTTTTTAGAGGAGGAAATATCAAAAAACATTGCGGGGATTGTAAACTCAGAGGTTAAGCAGGGTGGAAACTGGTCCAGAAGACCCTCCTTTCAGAACTGCAGAAACACTGCGAGAAGGCTCTTGGGGCTCCTGGCTAAGGCAGGAGAAATGTGAGAGGATGAACAAGGATGGAAACAGCCTGGCTGCTGATGTAGGCTATTGGCATAACACCCATCTCCTCCGGAGCCCGGAAACCCAGCCCACATTGAAATTGTGTGTAAATCCTCTCCAGAAAAGCAGTAACAAAGGGGACACCAGGAGATGCTTGACCAAGGCCTTTGGTGCTGCCCTCCTCATCCCTGCCAAATGATGCTGGCATGATCCCATACCCAGCCATGTCTCTGGGATGTGGATCTGTCACTTCTGGAACAGGAGAATGGGGGGAGCCTGGTGGCACAGCTTCTGCAGGGTGAGCTCCTCTCCCCCAGAGGTTCACAGCCAGTTAGGCAGACCTGAGTACACACAGGAAAATTTGGGAGAATTTTCTCAAACCTTTTAAAAGCTTCCAGAAAATGCCTCCACATAAGGCATTTCAGGCATGGAGAGATTAGAAACTGGTTGGGAGATACAAATGAAGAGCAGAAATAAATATTTGATCTCCATCCTGCCCTGGCTCTCTGCAGGAAGCAACGTCTGCTTCTTTCTTGTCTGAGGAAGAGGAGAGCAAGATGAGACCATTTCTTTTTGGTAAGATGAGCCTTGCAAGAGCTGCAAACCTGCGACAGGGCTTAAAAGGTAGAGGAAATCACAAATCAATAGCGTTGCTGGCTGCAAGGAGTAATTACAATGACTTACACATATTGCTTGCTTCTAAATTAACCACGAGCACTCAGGAGAAGCCCTGCATCTCTCTAAGGGCAGCTGATTGGAAAACAACATGTTGTGCACAGAAGAGATGCGGAACAACAAAGTCAGCCTTGGGGGAAGAGGATGGGTAAAGAAGGAAATTTTTAACAATGGTGTGGAGAAAAAGGTTTTGTGGTTGTGGTAGGTGCTTCAGCTGGTTGGCTGTGTTGCGTCTGGATATTCAGGATGGCAGGAAAAGGTGGAGGGCACCCAAGAGTTCGGCAGTACGGGGCAAGGACACCGCTGGGCTGTGGCAGTTCAGCAGGAGCTGGCACAAGAGGAGATGGTGTGGGAGACAGGTGGATGTGATGGATGCCACCCATGTGCTGTCCTCTAACTCCCTGCCAAGGGGCTGTAAGCACACTTCGAGGAGAGGAAAGGGACTGCCATTTCCTTTCCTAATCTGCAGGACTCACTGCTGCAGGGCTTTCTGCTACCCAAGGGCTTAGCCAGACTCAAATACCACCCACCCCATACTCCCAAAAGGTTTTGTCCTGCAGTGAAGAAGACCAAGTCAAACATGGCAACAGGAAACCTTCAGGTCTAAGGGCTATTAATTATTGTGTTTGAAAAGAAAATACTGACATTTCTGAACCCCTTCAGTCCCTGTCCCTCTTTCCGGAGGGCACCACCTGGGCTTCTGCCTTCCCAGGGACATGGGCAATTCTGGGACCCCTGACCTCAGAGTGGGATTGGGGATCTCCTGTGCTCCCCAGTACCTGCGACCTCAGCAGAGTTTGCGTGTCATGGCTTCCTGCAGTGTGTCAGCCTCCTGGTGCCCTCAAATGAGGTCAAGCCAGCCCATACTTGTCCCTAGGAGGTTACTTCCAAAGTCCCCACTACCTGCTCTGCCCTAGCCATGGGACGCTGCCTAATTGCCTACTTTCACCTCCCTGTCCTGCTGGGAGCCTCTGCTGCTCTCTCCCAGAGCCAGGAAGGCTCATTAAGACTTGTGCGGTGCTTGCACAGGGAACGCGCCATGATTCTGGAGCATCTGGCACAGGAACAGCCCCCGCACGGCTGCCAATGCTGCGGGAACAGACCTTACTAGCAGTAGCTGTCGTTACTAGAGGTAGTAGCTATGGGATCACATGGGGCACTGTGTTTCCCAGCAGACATGGGGATCCAGCTGTCCCAAAGCGAGCTGCCCTGTCCTCTGGCTAGGAAGCTGAGCTGCTTCTGGCTGCCACTCATTCCTGCACACCAGCATCCCCATCTCTGCCTTTCCTCAGCTCAACATGTGGGGGTTCTGATCTCAGCGAAATGTGGCTTCAGCCTTCCCATGGGGCCTCCTGAGTGCTCCTCATGCCTCCAGAGAGACGCATCCACACTATCCTGGGGCAGCTGCAGGGCAGACCTTGGTGTGACCCAAGTCCCCAGCCTTGGCCCTCTGTTACTACCCACAGCGGTGTGGAGTGGTGCCCAGCCCCTGGGCTGATAGGCTGGACAGCAAGGTCCAGCGCCCCTGCTTTATCACAAAGATAAAGAGGAGATGAGGCACGGCAAGAGTCTGTGCCCACACGGGCAACAGGGAAGTCCCAAAACCTGGCCAGAACCAGGTAAGAAAAGAAAGGAAAGAAAAGAAAGAAAGAAGACAAGAAAAGACAAGAAAAGAAAGAAAGAAGACAAGAAAAGACAAGAAAAGACAAGAAAAGACAAGAAAAGACAAGAAAAGACAAGAAAGCTATCCTCCACCTGATGAAGAGTCAGAGAGTCAGCCTGCTGTCTGGTCAATGAAGATGGCTAAAAGAAAGATGAGGCAGTATATTTATTACTTATATGTATATTTTGCAGTCAGTGGTTACTCTTCTGTGCTCAGCCAAGGAGTATAACACACCCTCACGTCAGGAGGCAAATAGCACTTTGTTTCAATGCATTCACTGTGGCTGCTGAAAACAAAGGGATGAAAGAGTTTCTACCTCTGAATAGTGGTAAATAATGGCATGACCAGCCAGAGCAAACCAACAATTCCAGCTCCCTACAGATCCACAGGGGTGAACTGGACCCTTGCTCTACCTACAGAAGGGCACCTGGTGATTTGGTACTGAAGCTAAAGGCCAGGTGACATGCTCTGTCTCTGCCTTCAGAGACAGTAGCAAAAGGACCAATACACATAACCTTTGTTGACTCAACAGGACTCTGACTGGCTTGCAGAGTTATACAAAGGCAGCCTGTTGAAACCCTGCACTTGAGGGTCCAGAAACCAACTGCTCACATTTTGTTAAGCCACAGTAGATGGAGACACGCTCTCTTTCCTCAGGAGGCATCTCTATCTTGCAGCCCCACTGTATCACCCACCACAATCACAAAAACTTTGCTTTTCCTATCTTTGGGCCCACTGCAGTTTTTGTTTGGCCATTTTCCCTTACCTTCTCACCTAGGAGCCGCTGATGAATAATCCTCACAACCAGTCCCAGCATTCCCCGAGGGAAATGCTCCCTGGGGTCACATTGATCAGAACCAAAGCACATTTAACTGAACCCAGAATCACACAGACATGCCTGCTCCCCGCTGCCCCAGGCGCAGAGGCACATACACACAAACACACCAGCTCACACTCACTTGCTCCTTGGTAGTAAAAGTGGGTGAACTACACAGGGATTAAAGCATTAAAAAAAACACAGCAAGAATACAGTGCTTGAAAGCGCCGTGTCCCTGGAGAGATTAGAGTAGCTGCCTGGAGATAAAGTAATGATGATGGAAAGATCTTCTTCCTCACAGAGATTCTCTTCCTAATTATCTTGTCTGAAAAGAAAAAATGATGATCTCTCAGCTTTTATCTGTCTCTTGACAATTTTAGCTCTGTGCCTGCCTCATTGCAAGAGGCCTGAAAGAGGAAGGAGAAGGAATTAGCCCAGGAGGCAGGAATGGTAGGAGAACAAGTGGCACAGGAGGCAGTGCTTCATTTTTGTCACCACCAGCAGTGACAGAAAAAGAAAAGATGAATGATCATTTCAGCTTTGTCTTTCCAAGCACAGAGGCAGCTTCCCTGCCTCCAGCACTGCTCTGTCAGGCAAAGGACAGCCAGGAGGTTGGATTCACTGCTGAACCTGTGAAAGAGATAACAAGGCGTTCTCCCTGTAATCACAGGGCAGAGCTTGGTACTATGGAAGAGGACTCCTGATCTGGCAGGGGCAGGAGAGTGCCTAGATTGTTCCTCCCCCACTCTTTTCCTTCCCAAACAGCTGGAAAGCAAATTCTTCTTTCAGCAGACAGCGAGCAGCAAGTTTCAAACACACACCAGGCAGAAGGACCACGTGAAAAATCAGACCCATGAGCCACTCTGCAAGACAAAGATGGCCACTGATGGAAACGCAGGCATCACATCCAGCAGCTGGGGCTTTGCACAGGAGGTCTTTCCCTTGGTATTATCCTGGAGCTTGCTGTTCTCCATCTGTGTTAATTTGAGTACAACCCTAGACCCACCCTGAAAACTGTTTAAGCCCTGGTTTAGAGGCAATTGGTGTTCAGCTAGCAGGGTGCAGAGACAACAGAGGTTTTGTAGCAAGCCCAGAGCCGAGAAAAACCTCAAAACAAACACACATTACAAGCACAAAGCTACAGAGGGCAAGAGGGGATTTTCTCTGTGGGGATGGAGGCTGGTGCTATAGGAGCTGTTTGCAAACTCATGATTCAACCCCCCAGTATCACTTTCTCCTTCTTTACCTTCCTGTTGACATGCAAACGTGAGCTGTCGCCTCTCCCACAAAATGAGAACAGTGTCCAGTTCTGGAATGCCCAGTTCAGGAAGGACATTGATGTGCTGGGGCATGTCCAGAGAAGGAGCTGGTGAAGGGTCTGGAGCACAAGTCCTGTGCAGCTGAGAGAGCTGGGATTGTTTAGCCTGGAGAGAAGGCTCAGGGGAGACCTGATCACTCTCCAACTCCCTGAAAGGAGGCTGTGGCCAGGTGGGGGTCGGCCTCTTCTCCCAAGCAACCCGACAGGACAAGGGGACACAGTCACAACCCGCACTGGGGAGGTTCAGGTTGGACATTAGGAGGAATTTCACAGAAAGGGCAATTAGACACAGGGATGGGGTATCCAGGGAGCTGGTGGAGTCACCGTCCCTGGAGGTGTTTAAGGACGTGGCACTCAGTACCATGGTTGACAGGGTGGTGTTCAGTCATAGGCTGGACTCCATGGTCTCAGAGGTCTTTTCTAACATGAATCTGTGATTTAAAAAAAAAAAAACAAAATTGCCCCAAATTGCTCCTTGTTCTTATATTTACCCTTGTTGTTTAGAAGAAAAATAAAACTAGGGCCCTAAGGGGTTTTAATTCAGAAAAACATTAAGCTGCCAGACGCCAGGTCGGGGGACGGGAGGGCGGCTCGGAGGCCGGGGCCGCACAGCACAGGCGCTCCGTGGCCACCCCACCGCCGCCTGTGCCCCAAGGCCCCGCGCGGCAGCAGCCANCCGCGCCCGGAGCTCCGCGGTGTCGCTCGGCGCCGCTGACCGAGCTCTTCCTCCGCGGGGCAGAGGGCGGTGGATCGGCGTGGCGGAGCCGCTTCGGGTTTGCGGCCGCTCGGGCCGCGTTCCGCTGCCTCATATCCTCGGGCTGTGGCCGCGGGCACGCCCCGGGCTGGGCATTGAAGGGGCTCTCGGGTGTGGCGCCGGCCACCTGGGGGTTCTGTCCTGCGGAGGTCGTGGTTTGGGACACCTGCGGGTGCCACGGCCCCCATGTGACGGTTGGTGGTCTGTCTGACTTGGTGCTTTAGCCAACAGTTCTATGTACGTGACATAAATGATTGGTACGTCGCCTGACACCGTGTTTGTTTCGTTTTCCTTTTAATATGGGCTCACCCTTGACCCCCCTGGGTAGGAGAGGAAGATGCTTTGTTGTGGGTGAAAGATGCTGAGGGAAGACCGCGGTGAAATGCTATGAATCTCTCAGTCAGTGCTGTGCCTCTGCGTTGCCCGAGTAGAGGCAGGTTGGTAATGAGGCCCTGAGGCACGTCCAGAGTTTTCCCATATGGCTCTCCCCAGCTGACAAATGCTCAGGGATCTGAGAAGCAAGCGTACAAACGAGACCAAGATGTTCCCGTTAAACATTTCCGTCCAGACAAGTACGCAGGTTATGTGCCTAAAATACTCCTACCCTTCTCTTGTCATGTGCACTTTGAAACTCTTGCAGATAACAGTGTCCTGGGAAAATCCGTTTGGAATTAATCAAGAGTGGTAGCGGCTGATATATTGTTCTCTTGTCCTCTGTTGAAAGCTATACCTTGGCTCAGCTCTTCCCTTAAACTCCATTGGTGCTTCTGGGAAGGTGCTTCCTCACTTACGGAAAAATATGCAATTTAATAATTTGTTTGCATTAATGCTCTATGAGCTAAGACTCTCAGTGGGGTGTGAAGGTGATGTTGAGGAAATGGCAAGTGAGTGAGATAGCACAATATTCTCATAATAGTTTCCTTTGCCTTTTGTTTTAATTGAAAGCCATCTGTCTCTTGTCTCATGTTTGTTTTTTGAGCGGTGTTTGTTTTTGTTGAGCAGTGTCCTCTCAGCCAAGAAGTGACTCGTCCTGCTGAAGTTGGTCAGAGAGGAGCACAGAGCCCTGTTCCTCTCAGCCAGCTGTGCTGCAGCACTTTGCTGAACTCCAGGTAGCCCCTCCGCCCCTTCCTGGAGTCTCTGTGGAAGGACCATGGAAGAAACTGAGGAGGAAAAGAAGGACGAGGCTGATTATAAAAGGCTTCACAGTTTTCCTCTTATTAGGGTAAGGAGGGGCATGGATTACACATTTCCCGGTGTCAGAGATATGAAAATCTGCCTTCATTCTTATTATCCTTCTCCCACTGAGTAGCTACTGTGAGAACATGTATACTGATGGTCCTGTGGAGGCATCCTGGTTGTCACTGCTGCTTTCTCCTTGTCCTTGACCTCTCCCAGGGAAATCTGTTAGCACTGGTGTTCCCCATGTCAGCCAGAGGAAGCCTAGGGCAGAGAGCACTGTGCCTTTGGAGCTCTCTCCTGTGTTTTGGGTGCAGCTTGCTTTTTGTCCTAGAGAAGCTAGAGCAAAAGATCTTGCTAGCCAGACAGACAGGAGCAGCAGAAGAAAAGGCTGTGTAATTAAGACTTCTTTGTTACACTCATATAGCAATAATTAAGGACTGTGGCTGAAACAGTATTAGCATGCTTTCCCTTTATCTTATAGCACAAAAACTGGTAAATGTCTTGATCTCCTCCTTTAAGCTGTGCTTGCACAGTGCTAGTTTTCATGTAGGTAGAGAAGAGTTCCTCATTGGCTGGAGGAATGGTTCACTTATAATAAGCAATGGCAATAAGCCATTTTCATATTTGCTATGTCTAAGCCCCTGACAGAGCCAGTGCAGAAATAAGAGCAACTTGCTGTTGTCTTGTGTCCAGCTCTTATTTTTCTGCTTAGTTGTCTTGTCTGTTTGCTCTTTGCAGCACTCAGACATGCCGGAGGAGATGCGTGTGGAGACCATGGAGCTGTGCGTCACAGCGTGTGAGAAGCATGCCACCAACAATGAGGTACTGGCCACCTCCCAAAATGGGCAGCCCCCTGTTACTGCAGCTCAGGGAACCTGCAGGAGCAGGACAGAGCAGAGTCAGGTCCTGACATCCTATTACTCTCTCTCTGCACTGAGCTAGGGTGGAAGGAAGCAAAGAGCCTGGCTAGATCTCAGATTCAGTTCTCTTGGTCTGCAAGATCAGTAATAGCACTTTGCAGAGATTAGTAGTGATGCTGCCTCCCAAACCTTGCTTATCCTGCCTTCCTGAGATGTGCTTCCACTCTGTTCATGAAATACCCTGTGTCCCAAGGGCTTGGTTCAGAACTGTGTGGAGTCTCTTGTTCTGGGGATGACTACATGAAAGTCTGTTGAGTATTCCCTCTTGGCTTTAGGACCAATGATAAAGGGAATACTTACCTTGCTTCATGGCAGGGCGCTGCCTGTCACTGCAAAATCTTCCTTTCGTTTTTTTGGTTTTTTGATCAAGCAGGGTGTGATATGGGAGAAGCAAGCCTTTTAAAAGTCAGCCTACTTTTAGTGTTTTGGTAATTAGCTGGAGAAAAAAAATGGACTCCTGTAAAAATAGCTGCAGCTTAGTGACCTGAATCTCCTCTCATGGTCACCGCAACCAGTAGCATAACTCCAGCAGCATCAGAACTCTTGCTTCAGGCCGTGTGAAGAACAGAAGTGATGCAGTTCTTTAATTTCTCCTAGCTGCAGGGCTGGAGGCTGCTGAGACCAGTTCTACCCTTGGGTGTACCTCTGGGGAGCTCCCAGTTTCTGTGGAGGAGCTGCTATACCTGTTGCCCATGGCTTGAGTAGTCTTAAACGGAGGAGAGGACTAGGGGAATGTTTGCATAAAACCTCCCTGGTTGCTTTGTCTCACCCTATGCTCTCTTCCTTAACATTCTCCAGAGCGCTGCCAAGATGATCAAAGAGACAATGGACAAGAAATTTGGGTCCTCCTGGCATGTGGTGATTGGGGAAGGTTTTGGCTTTGAGATCACTCATGAGGTGAAGAACCTGCTGTACATGTTTTTTGGGGGTAGCCTGGCCGTGTGCGTCTGGAAGTGCTCCTGACTCCTGGCTAGGTCCCAGACTTGCTGAATACAAGAGATTTCTTCCTGCTCTTGACAAGTTTTGTATGATCTGGAGGTGGGGCTTTATTTTTAATACTTAAATGTCAAGATTTCTTTTTTTCATACTGACGTAACAGTTCTGTGGGATACATAAAGTTGGTGTGTGTGTGTGTGTATAAACTTGCTAAACTGTCCTGTCCTTGCTTGTGGGATTTCTCACCTGTCTGGCTCTTTCCTTGGTGTTTGAGCTGAAGCAGGAGAGAGGTGAGGAATAGGTAATCTCACAACAAACTACACAGCAGTGCTAGCAGGGGAAAGCAAAAGCAAAAAGGTGCTATCTAGCCCTATGTTTTTTTAAACTTTTATTCCACATAGTTTCCTCTCTCCTCTGCTTTTTCCACTACCATGCAGTAGGGCTCTCAGCAGCACCTGTCTTTCCTCTCTCTGGATCTGCTTATACATTGTTCCTCCTTTCTTAGATGTCTGTGCAGACCTGACAGCACCAAGGGTCTCCCTTCAGGCTGTCTGTGGAGGTGTGAGCCACAGGGAAGCAGTCCCAGCTTGCCCTTCCCTGCTGTTTTGGGAGGGTACAACAGCTGAGCTGCTTGGGTGTAGGAGGTTGCTATGCAAACTGCCCCCTCCTTTCTCACCCACAGCACACTAAGACAGCATGAAAACACAGGCGGCTGACGACGCCTGGGGAGTGGGTGAGAGCTCTTTTTAAGGCTCAAATGCCTTCCTGGGGGCGTTGCATGTGCTGTGTACTTTCAGCATCTTGTTTGGCAGAGGAAGGAGGCTCCATATGAAATATAACTTGGTCATCAGAAACCTAATGTCTTTTTGGACTTGCATTCTTTTAGCCTGTTTCATTTTTCAAAGCTGTCGGTGTTGGAGGATGAAATGAGCGTAACTGTGTTACGTGTATGGCTTATTTATAAAACCTGGGGAACTGTGTTTTTACAATAAAAGTTTAGTAAAATGTCTTTGTGTGTGTTTATGTAGGCAAAGTGGTTCAAGAAACACAGAAATAAGTAAGCAATGGTGTAGCACAGGCAGAGGACAGTGACAGATCTCCATCTTGCAGGTTTCCTGTGTGACTCTCATCCTCCCTGTCCATTCCTCTTACCAGTGCAAGCCATGAGGGAGAGGAAGGTTGCTGGGCCCATGGTGCTGCTGGCCACATCCCTCTGTCCAGGCAGCTGTCTAAGCAGTAGCAGCAAGGGAATGTAGCTGTGTCTGCTGCCCCACCAGTGTGCCTTGACTCGACCATTGGAGTCTCATATTTGTGGCTTCCTTAATTTTCAGATTTCCTCTCAGAATGTTGCCAGCTGACACCTCTAGTCCATAGTTCAAGTCTGAAGGATCTTTCTGTATTAATGCCTGTGGTGGATGAACCTGGTCTTACAATTCCGTTTGTACCTTTTCTGAACCTCAGTTGTTACTCTAGAGATGTCCTTTCTCAATTTCATTAAGTCAGGGAGCCAGGAATAGGAGTAATATGAAGACAACTAAGAATTATTTTGAATTTGGACCATCTGTGCTTGGCTGGGCCAGGGTAGGTTGGTACCATGATACCTGCCCCATGATCAGAATTGCTGAGCTGTGTAGAAGAGCCCAAATCCTTTGAGCTGTCTCGTCATGCAGTTGCTCTGTGTCCCTCCAGCTGGCTGCCTTTACATGAAGATAGTGCTCTTGAGAACACTCTGCAGCTGGCAGGTGGAAAAGATTATTTCCTCTTCCACAACTTTCTGTCTCTTCTAAATTCAGAGGAAGAGGTAAAGCCAGTGTCCTTGGAATGCCCCGTGATGGAGTAGGATGATACCTTTAGCCATACCACAGTCACTTTAACCATGCCTCTTTCACACTAATGAATAATTAACTGCTCTGTGCATATGCACAGGCATGCTGGTCGTGGGCATCTCTGCAGGGTCGTGGTGACCTGCAGATGACCACAGAGAGCTGCTGACCTCAGCACACAATCTCTTGGACTTGCTGCCTGTTTATCTTCTTGGCCACCAGCTGACCAAAGCTAATGTCTCCGTGACCTGCACTGGCAACAAGGGAAGGGTGAGTGCTCCCCAGCCTTTTCAAAGCCTGAGTGTGCAAACAGGTTGAGGTGAGCTTGGTGTGAACGTGCAGCTAGTCAGCTCCCACACTGCCATTCTCGCTAGGTAAGTGCAAGGTGGCTTACACCTTGCAGAGAGAGGTAGGCTATTTTTGTTCCCGAGGGTAACAGCTTTCCTACAGGAAGTTACCATGAAGAGGCAAACCCTTGTCAGCTGGTTTGTATGCCTGTCACTGGCGTTGTATCGGAAAGCACAAGCCTCAGCCCCAGAAAAGCTGGAGAGAGACTTTGGCAGGGCCTGTTGTGATAGGACAAGGGTTAGAGGTTTTAAACTAGAAGATGCTTGTTCTAGATTGAACATAGGGAAGAAGTCTTTTAGAATGTGGGTGGTGAAACACTGGAACAGGTTGCCCAGAGAAGTGGAGGGTGGCCCACCCCTGGAAGCATTCAGGGGCTCTGAGCCATATAATCTTGTTCAAGGTGTCCCTGTCATTGCAGGGGCATTGGACTGGGTGACCTGTAAAGCTCCCTTCCAACCCAGATATTGATGCTATGATGCTTTGGAGCCTCTAAGGCCTCTCTACTTTTTACTACAAAACTGCTCTTGAGGATTTTTCCTTATGGACTTTCAGTGGAAAGCTGGAAAAGTTGGCAACAGTTTGCTTGCTATTATTTTCCCTCTCATTTCTTGCCCCCCTGCATATTGCTGCCATTACCCATCAAAGCATCAGGCTGAGTCAGATGTAGAAAATGAGATGAAAGACACGGGGTGATGGATGGGTGCCAGCCAAAATGACTCTATCCACCCGTCCCCTAAAGCTATGATAGCAGCTCAGAGGCTGTGCCTCATGACTTCATCCCTCCCTGCTGAGGGGAGATGGGAACATCATTATCAGCTGCCTGTGAGTCCCGATTTGGAGCCAGCAGTGAAAATGTCCTCGGATGTAGGGGCTCCTCCTCCGCCCCAAGGGTGACTCGAACATGCTGGGAAGATGGAGGAAGAGCTGGAGGGGGGAGATGAGAAGAAAGAGGTGCAAATTCAACCACGTCTCTATGATAATGTCATGGCAACAAGGTACATCGAAGTGCTTGTCAGGTGATTGGGGTAGGCTTTGAAGGTCTCCAGCTCTTCTCTGTTGCTGCAGGCTCATGTCTGACTCGTTGAAAAATCTTCTGGTTAATAGTTAATGCCAGCATTGAAGTGCTAAGGGTTGCAAATGCCTCACCTAAGCCTCCTGCCTTTGCTTTCCAATGGGATGCTAAATCAGGGTGAGTGGGTAAGATTGCAAGTTTCGCTATCTGAGAATGGGATTAACAGTCAGGTAGGGCGGCTTCAGCCCATAGGGTCCCTGTGCCCCTCTGACTCTAGGACATGAGAATGAGGTTTCTATCCCCTCCAGCCCAGTTTGGAGCTAGTGTGGGGCACCAGAAGGAGGCAGTCTCCCTCTCTTCTCAGTCTCCTGGGCTGGCTCTGGAATAAAGAAATCAGTGTCCCTGTTCTGGGAGCCGAGCCCAGCTCCTGCGGTGAGATCAGGTAGTACACTTAGCTGGTGTTTTGGTTGGTTGGTTGTTTTTTATCCTGAGCCATGACCTAATGATCCCGTGTTCCAGCTACAGCCCCTGCTAGTGGCCTTCTTTCTGAACCGTGTGTCCCGACTGAATTCAGCAAACTTCCCGGAGCAAGACGCTGTGTTCCCCCACCCAGGGAAGCCATCTGCTCCCCTCCACCAGCTCCTTCTGCGGGGCTTCGAGTTCGCCAGCCAGGCTGGAAAGCTCTCCTCCTCCTCGCCTGCCCCGGCTCCCCTCGGCCATCTTGTTAGCAGAAGGCAGGGAATGCGGGGCCGGCTGGATCTGGGGCGGTGATGGTGGCAGCCGGAGGCGGTTTCCAGGCAACTGTCGCGCCGTGGGACACGCGAGCCAAGAACACCGGGGACACCGCGTTCTCAGCTCACCGCCCGGGAGGGGACCGAGACACACACGGAAGGAGCAGGCACAGGACGATGCGGAGAGGGTGGTGCGACGATGGGAGCAGAATATCCCCTCCCGCCCTCTGATCATCATACCCTCCCTGGCTGGGATGAGGATTCCCAAGCTGGCTGGTGGTGCATCCCGCGACGAGGAAGGACTACATGATGTATGGGATTTCACATGCCTTCTGCATTCTTTGGAAGACCAAAGAGAAAAGAAACATTGTGCCAGACTCTGTACCCCAGCCCCCAGACTTTTTGCAGGTGGTCCTGTGCTTCTCTGTCCCTTATGAAATACAAAGCTCCACCCCTACGAGTCGTGAACCATTTTTGTGCACGCATCCCAGCTCTGTGTCCCTGGTGTCACTGAAAAAGTGAATTTCTTGTAAAAAGAAATGCTCTTCTCTTCCACAAGCTGTCAGTCCTCCCCAGCACTTGGTGGGTTCCACTGCCCCTTTGTGCTGATTCCCAAGGCAGTATCCACCCTCCTGCCTGCCTGCCTCCCCTACCTGCTTTAGAGGTCCTGGGAGCATCCCTGCCTATGAAAGTCACCTGCCTGGTAGCCTTTCCTTACACTGCCTGCCCAGCATTTCCCCCCACAGTAATGTTGATACTCACATCCCCTTCATTTTACCCAGTTTGAGTGGTTGTTGAGAGGGGGCTTGAATACAACAGATTTTGAATGGTTGGGGGAGGGTGATAAAATTGATTTGGCCAAACAATGGGAAAAAAAATTCTGGATTCTGAGAGTGCAGCTATGATGAACATGGGGAATGGGGCTACATAGTGCTTGGTAGGCTGTGTGCTACAGAGGGGCAGAACCATTTTACATTTACATTTACAGAACCATGCTCTGTATTCAAGGAAAAGTTCTGCAACCCTGTGCAGGTGACAGCACAGTGAGACAGGACAGTGGGGGGTCATCTGCTCCCATTGCTGTCCCTGAGCCAGCCTTACAGCTATTGATTTGGAACTTGCCCTGTTCACTCTAACCTTGGCAGTGCCAGCTCGACCCTTATCAGTGCTGATAAACCCCACCACAACCTCCTGTCCCATCCTGGTGGTGTCACACCGTGAGGTGCCGTGGTGACAGATCATTCCTGCCACTCTGCCCTTGCACCAGTTGCTCTTTTGCTGCGATGCTCTAAATCCAGGAAGCTTCTCTCCTATTTTTTCACGGAAGCTGAAGCCACACCAACATTTTTAACCCCGTGTGGATACCCATCCCTTGCTGAGTGTTTTGTACGAGGAAGAATGCGGTGCTGGCTGCAAACGATTTTCCAGAGGAAATTTAAAATCAGCCTTCTCTTTCTTCTGCTCTTGGCCCTCCTCGTGCACCTGGTGATGGATTTTGCTCTCCCCACAGCCCACATGCCGTGTGGCTGCAATACGAAAGCACCAAAAGCCGTGGGTGTCCCGTCGGGCAGCCCCATGCCAGCTGGCCTCAAAAAGCTGAGCCTGCGAATCCTTCAGGATTTCAGTGGAAGCAATGGCTCCTTGGAGAAAAGTTCGCAGCCACAGAGAGTGGGGCTGCACTTAAGGGCTGGAGAGCCAGGGGTCCAACAGCATCATGAAGAGGGAAATGCAGGGTGGACCAAGGGATCAAAGCTGGCAGCACTCTTCGAGCATCCTCTTTACAACATCCCAATCCCAGAGGTGACAGAGAAAGACAAGCTATTTATTGTCAACCCCCTGGAGAAGTTCAGCCTGCGCAGCAGTGGGAGTGACGAATGGTGAGGAGCAAGCTCAACCTAGCTTGCATTCGGGGGATATGTGGGTTTGAGGGGACAAGGAGCAGGGACCAAACATGTCGTTTCCTTATGTAGATCAGCATCCTACCCCAAAGGAGCCCCCATTGCTAAGCATGCTCTTCTCACAGCTCAAATCCTCTCCTAGCCCTGAATTTTTGGGCTGCTACCTGTATGCTTGTAGCACACAGCAAAGCCAAAGGAGACTCTTGAATTATTCATTGTATTAGGGATATCTATTAGGTAATCTCCTCAGCTCCTTCACCTCCCCAATGCAGACTAGCCCTTAGTCTCTTTCTCTGTATATAAGGAAGTCCCCTGTCCAGATTTCTAACCCATTTTATCCCCCTCTCTCGGTATGTTGAAGATGCAAAGCCTGCAATGTAGGTTACCTCTAACCATGAGACTGTTCCTGTCCTGCATTTTGCAGGATATTGCCTGACCTCTTTAGGCTTGGCCGTATGGTGAGCTCACTGCTGATGGCTGTCTATTTTTATCTTTGGACTACTAACCTCTAATTAGAAGGGAAGATATTAAAAGCTTTAGCACTGTAACACATAGCAGCTTCCATGTGGAAAGCACACCTTCCAAAAGTGGTGCCTGCTAGAACTGGGAGAGAATAAAAGCTAGCTTAAGTGCTGGTTTCCACAAATGGGCATTTGCCTTGTCTCTGAGGACCACCTATCAGTAGCCTTGGGTCTGGTTTGATGAAATCGATGCACAATCTGTGTTTTCCTAGAGAGAGACATGGATTTGGGTTATAGGTGCCTCAGGCTAACTGTGCCATTGCGGTGCCCATGTGTGCTAGCATAGGGATGGGGCAGATACCCCCAGGGGCTCCCTCGAATGCCAGCAAACTGCAAATTTGCAGGATGCACAGAGACAGGGATAGAGCTAACCCAAACTTATCCCCCTGGGGAAACCAGGGGTGCGTGATAAACGCACCCAAGGGGAATGGGTTGTTGAGGATGGGAGTTCAGGTCAGTGCTGGGGATGGCTGGGAAGCCCATGCTTCTCCACCCTTGTTCTCTGGACACCTGTCTGTCCCCAGTAAGCACATGGAGGGGTGTAGCAAATTGTGCCTCCTGGGAGCTAATCCTTTAGGGAGAAATGACGAGACTATCTGTTCCGGCAATAAATGGAAAATAAATGCGTGGATGAGAGAAGCAGGATCAGCCCAGGGATTTTCCATGGGGGATGGAGGAAAATATTGTGTGCCATCCAGCCATGCTGGTGGGTCTTCCTGGTCTCTGACTTTGGGTGGGATCTGCCAGGTGCCAAGGGCCCCATGGAGGCCATATGGGGCAGGGGGTTCTGCCACCATGAAACCTGGAACCCATCCAGGTCTCGCTCTGGGCTTTCTCCCCACCTCACCCTCCATGCACCGGCTCCCAGGAAGGGCCCGAGGACATAGGACCCATCCTGTCCCAACTAAAAGCTGTCATTGTTGTTGGGGTGGTGGTGGCTGTTGGGCTGCAGGGTCAGCAGCAGTAAAGCCGAGGCGCTCCTCCCGACAGGGAAGACAGCCTATGACACCTACCCCACCTGGCTCAAATTCCATGTTGGCATCAACCGCTATGAGCTGTACCCCCGCCGGGACCCCTTGCTGCCCATGCTCCTCTGGGATTTGGCCACGCAAAGGATCGTCAGCTCGGGTACCACCTCCCTGCCTGCACCCCTGTCCACACCCCTGCCCCCCTGCCTGCTGCCTGCCTCCCTTATTCCCATGTGCCTCCTTTCAGTCCAGAAGTCCGGCGGGACCCAGCTCAAGCTCATCATGACGTTCCCGAACTACGGGCAGGCCCTCTTCAAGCCCATGAAGTGAGTAGAGCCTGGGACAGCCCTACACCTCACCCACATGGCCCTGTTAGGTAGCGAGGAGTGGCCAGCGGGGACCATGGAGGGAGAAAAGGAGAAATGCTACATGCGCTGCCTCGCTTCAGCACCTCCATCCCAAAACTGAGGCGAGAACTGTCCCCTTTCCCTTGCCTTCCCTGGCAGCGCTTGCTGCAAACTGAATGCAGCTTGTGATGGGGTAGTGACCTCCAGTGGTGGAAAGAAGGAGGTGGTCCATGAGGACCATCCAGGAGCCTCCAGTCCATGAGGGCTTTGCCACCCTTGAGTTGGAGGCAGGGGTTGCGTGGGAGCCTGGATAGGGGGCTTGGAGCCACACCACCCATCAGGAAATGACTGGAGGAGACTGGGTCTGGCTGTGTCTCTAGTGTCACCATGGGATGGAAGGTGAGTGGTGGTTTGGAACTAATCCCATGCTTGGGGTGACCCCATTCATGATGATTGCTCCCACTCTCCCCTCTCCTTCCAGGCAGACCCGGGACCAGGAGACACCCATTGATTTCTTCTACTTCTCAGACTTTGAGCGGCACAATGCAGAGATTGCAGCCTTCCACCTGGACAGGTGAGCACAAGCTTTGCATCCAACCCTGCCCTCCCTGGCAAAGCACCAGAGAAACTGCTCCTTCATCCCACCTCTTGCTCCCTGTTGCGAGGGATACCTGTGTCTCCTGTCAGTTCCAATTACTCACTGTGATTAAACCAGCTGAGGTCAGTAAGAAATGGTTCCAAGTTCTGTGTTTCAGGATTCTGGATTTCCGGCGAATCCCCCCAGTTTCTGGCCGTTTGGTCAACATAACAAAGGAGATTCGGGACATCACCACGGACAAGAAACTGGCCAAGACTTTCTTCATCTCTCCAGGTGAGCTTTCATGCTCTCCATTCTCTCCTGTGGCCACCTGGATGGAGCTCACCTGGAGCTGGTTGCTGCTGCCCTGGCTCCCCCTGCACTCAGACAAACCAACCCATCGGAGACTGTTCCAGCTCCCATGGGTACCCTGCCACAGGCCTTTGCTCCTCACAGCCTCCCTTGCCGCTGCTTTGCTGGTGGCACATGGCCAGAGTGCATGGAGCATCCTCCCCTGGCTCCTTGCTGGACCACTCTGCCTGGAGGTCATGGGCTTGTTGCCTTCCTTCTCTTTGTCAAACTTTGGTTTGTCTCCATGGCCAGCGGGTAATGTCTGCTTCTACGGGGAGTGCTCCTACTACTGCTCCACTGAGCATGCCCTCTGTGGCAAACCGGACCGGCTGGAGGGTTCCATGGCTGCCCTGCTCCCCGACAAGACCCTGGCCAAGCGCCGCTCCTGGCGCAGCCCCTGGCGCCGCTCCTACCACAAGAGCAAGAAGGCTGAGTGAGATGGGGCATGGGGGGTGTGGGGACATGGGCCAGCAGAGCCATGAGATGGGAAGGGGCTTGTCCACAGCTGCTCTCGTGACCCCATTCCCATCCCTGGCTTCTGCCACCAGGTGGGAGCTGAACCCCAACTACTGTGCTCAGGTGCGAGAGACGCCACCCTATGACAGGGGCCATCGCCTCCTCGACCTCATCGACATGACCATCCTCGATTTCCTCATGGGTGAGTCCCTCCATGTCTGTGCTGAGGGCTCTGGAGGCCCCTTGGGACCAATAGGCCCAAATGGCTCCGTGTCCTGTGGTACCATGCCCTGCGAGGTTTGTTGGCCAAACTGTTGTTCAGGCTGCAGTGAGCTGCAGTCTTACCCACAATGAGAGCACAGGACTGTGCCATTAGGGTATTTCCCAGGCAGAAATCGAAGGTCAAGAGATTTCATGGAGATCCCAGCTAAATACCCTGGACATGGGATGCCCCTTCCAGCACACTCTCACATGCAGCCCCTGGAGAGCCAGAGGCAGAGATGATGCTGCCCAGGGCTCTTGCTGCCTCTCCTGTCCCTGGGCCACTTCTTCCTCCCTGCACTGTCCTCTCAACAGCATCTGACTTGGAGAGTTTCCCATCTCCTCATTCCTGGCCACCCAGCCATGCCTTTGCCATTATTTCTGCTCCATTTGCCACTGTTGTCCCTCTGTGGGGCTGCTGGGATGAGAAGGGGCCTAGAGGCTGTGGGGTCTCTGCTCAGTTCCCCTCCAGGGCCATGACCACCAGATGGACACCCTAGAGGTGCCTCCAACCCTTTTCCCCAGGCTCTGGGTTTCAGTCTCACATCAGAAGCGTGCTCCGTGTCCCTGCTCCCATCTCCCAGCACACAACCTGATGGCAAATTTCTTGGCCCGCCACAGGCAATATGGACCGGCATCACTACGAGACCTTTGAGAAATTTGGGAATGACACTTTCCTGCTCCACCTGGACAACGGTCGCGGGTAAAGCTGGGGAGTAGGAGGAGCAATCACAGCACAGGGGGGAGGGGGGAGACCTCCAGTCTTGCCAAAATGCCATCCTGACACCTCCTGGTGGGCTTCTCCCCACCCTCAGCTTCGGCACACACTCGCGCGATGAACCATCCATCCTGGCCCCTCTCCAGCAGTGCTGCAGGTAAGGGGCTGCCGCTGCCCACCCCAAATCTGCTGTTGGGGAGAGGCTCCTCCTACTGAGACCTCTCCCTCCTCATCTCTGGCAGCATCAAGAAGTCAACTTACCTGAGGCTGCAGCTGCTGGCCACCCCGCCCTACCGCCTGAGTGACCTGCTGCGGGAGGCGCTGGCCACAGATCCACTGGCCCCTGTCCTGGCTGAGCCCCACCTGCGGGCACTGGACCGGCGCCTGGGGAAAGTGCTGGCGGCAGTGGGACACTGCCTGGCCAAGGCAACCCGCCAGGAAGAGGTGCTGGTGGATGATGTGGGGTCATGGGTGTGATGGGGGGCTGAGAACCCTGCCGGATTGGGGTGTTTTGGTGTGCTGCTGAGGATGATGTTGGGATTGGTGTGTAGCTCTGATTCTGTGTAGCGTCAGCTTTTGATGGTGCCAGAGCTGATGGTGTGATGAACCAGGAAAGCAGGTTGTAGGGATAGCTGGGACAGGGAGGGAATTTAAATAAAAAGGTTGGCCTAGTGGAGAAGACACCAGCTGTGATCTTCCCCACCAAGGCTGTTTTCCCAGCCCTGGCCTGTCCTTGCATGCCTGGACGTGTCACTTCAGCCTTCCAAAGCCTTTTAGGAAAGGGTAGGGATTTTTCCTGCCTTTCCCCAGCAAGAGCTGCCAAACTGGAACTTGTGGCAATCTCCTTCTGCCTCACCCCTGCCCCCAGCATGGTCATGCCCTGGTGACCCCCAGAAAGAGAGCTGAGAATTTTCCCCAGACTGCTGCTGTGGGGAGAATGAGGCACAAGCTCCCAGCCACTCACTTATCTTTGCCCCAGTCTTCCCACACCTACTCAAAAACTCCCATGACTCTGGCATCACCACCTCCTCCACAGGACCAGGGATGCAGCAGGGACAAACCCCACTCCCCCCAGAACATCTTCCCAAATCCCCCCGGGACTGCCGCTGATTCCCTTTGCACCCGAAAAAGTGGTTCCTGAGGAGGGGATGGATTGACCTGGGGCTGTGCACCCTACTTAGTGCCTGGTGGCTCAGCACCCAGCTTATCCCCTGAGCCTCCCGGGGTGTTAATCCACGCAGGGTTACGTCAGCTGGAGCAGGTGCCATTGTGACAGCCACTGCCAGGGTACCCAGGTCGGGACACGGGATTGCCATCTGCATGGCCAGAGATAAAGGTGCCACTGGGGAGGGGAGGTCCCAGCCAGACACTTGCAAAGGGACGGGTAGCCATGGGAAAGGGTGAAAAAGGGCAGCTGGCACAGTGGGAGATGAAGCTGGAAAAGCTAGGCAGAGATTTTAGCTGGAACAAAAAATGGGCTCAAAAGGAAGTAAAAAAAAAGAAAAGAGAGACAAAGAGGATCTGTCTGCGTTACACAACGGGGCTGGGGATGCTGAATCGGGGTTTGTTGCAGTGTTCCCCCCCCGATGCTGACAGCGCGTCCTCCTGCCGCTGCCCTGGCTTGTGCCCCAAAACCCAGCACACGGAGGAAAAGGTTTCAGGGCTGTTTTGCAATAGGTTCCTCCCCTTCTGCCAGCTTCGTTTTTTTTTAACCCTTCATATAAATACCTTTTTGCCCCATACCCAAAGCCAGGGGGACCATTCCTGCACCGTGTCCCACAGACATGGCCTAAACAGCCGTGTCCAGACACGGGTGGCCGGTTCCCCTGACTGTCAGAGCTCCCCCAGGCAAATCTTTTTCCGAGGCGCCGTCAGATTGAAAACGCGGGGTGTGGGAGGATGGCTATATTTTCAGCCTGGTGAGTTTGCACAAGGTCCCAGCTGTGCCGCAGCGGTTCAAGGTCCCACGGGAGCAGCCCGTTTGGCTCACAGGTCCCGGACGAGCCGGCCCATCCACCCGCGGGAGAGAGCGATGGCAGCGAGGTGTCTGGGGCCAGTGGCCCAGGGAGCAGCAGAACACGCCTGCCCAGTCGATGCGGCGTGGGCGTACGGGTGTCGAGCGGGGCTGCCCACGCCCCAGGGATAGGTTCGGCCGTGTCGCCGTGGCGGGTGGTGCGTGGGGTGCGGGAATTTCCCACCCCACCAGGACCAGCAAACCAGCCACCCCAGCAAAGCCCAAACGGGGCTGGGGTGCAGCCCTGCACCCGGGAGCTCCCATTTTGGGCTGCCATCACCCACGCTCTTGGCTGGCAGTGTGGGCTGGCTGCGGCCCGTGCTGGACACGGCGGGACGAACCCCCGGGCTGAAGTGTTTGGGGACCAGGTCCTGGTGGGCAGCAGAGTGCGGATGGGCCCTCATCATCGCCCCCCAACCCCCCAAAATGATGAAGATAAGATTAAATGAAATAAAAATAACATGCCAAAGACGGTAACAATAATAAATAGCAATGATGATGATGATAAAGAAGAGGTCCCCAGAGGCTGGGGAGCGGTGGCTGGCCC
>VZTN01012422.1:520586-565244 GCA_013400515.1 Erpornis zantholeuca
AGCCGCTCCACCGTGGGCGGTCCGCGGGAGGGGAAAGGAGGCGAAGGGGTTTATTGGCCTGTAAGGGGAGGCGGCTCCATCCCGGGGCAACCCGCGGCCGCCAGCTCGGGACGGTGTTCGGTGTGGGCCGGGACCCCTGCCACAGAGGTGGGGTCCCCGCGAGGGGGATCCCGCCGGGTGCGTCCCTCCAAAGGCCCTCCCACTGACACTTCCCTCTCTCCCCCGCCCCCTCCCCACCCCCAGGTGAGCCGAGCCTCCCCTCTGTGCTGCCGCCATGTCCCGCCGCAGCCAGCGCCTTGTCACCACCCGCTATTACCCCGGGGACGATGATGCCACGACCAGCAGCAGCACATCCCTCCTGGGTGGGACACAGCTCCCCTTCAAGGAGACCACCGGCAGGTTAGTGGGGGGGCAGGAGTGGGGGGTTCTCAAATCTGATAGGGGCGGGGCATTCCATCCCACAGCAGGGACCGGGCACCTTCCTGGGTGGGGTGTGGGGATAGCTTGCAGAAGGGAGCGTGACGGCGAGCCGGACGCGTTCCGGCATGGCAGGGGCCGCCTGGGTGCTGGCAGTACCCCTGCTCCGGCGAAAGCCCCGTTCTCCCTGCCCAGGCACCTCTGCGTGCCCACGGAGCCTGCCGGGGTGGCCGGGTGCCAGCTCCCCGCTGCAGCTGGATGGCGACAGGGAGGAGGAGGAGGGAGGGAGGTGCGCTGCGAGTGCCGGCCGGAAAACCGCAGCGGTGCGAGCGGAAGCGGTGCCCGGGACGGGCGGGAGGCCTCCGCACGGCAGAGGTTGCAGCCTCCGAAAGCTGCCGCCATCCGGTGTGAAGTGATGCTGGTCGGGGGATTGGAGTGAATTCCCCATTTCCCCCCAATGGGTGCACTGCGACCCCCCCCCTCCCCTTAACCACACATGCCTGATCAGCCTGTTCTCGCCTCCCGCAGGACGATCAGGAGGAAATCGAGTAGCACAAAGCGCCTCTCTCCCGCCCCCAGCACCCAAACCTCCTACTACAGCGAGTCCATGATGAGCGAGTCCTACCTGGGGGGCAGCCGGGGCCTTGCTGCCCTGGGCAGCTCCATGCTGGATGATGACCTGGACAGCAGCACATACTGGGGTGAGCCCTCCCACTCTCCCAGGGCGGCTGGGGACGTCCCTGCACATTGCAAGGTGTTGGGGCAGCTGCCCAGGCTGGCTGACTGGGTTGCCCCTTGTGGAAATAATGGTGGGTGATTTCTCAGTGGAACTCTGTGTTTTGGGGGTAGGTGGGGAGCTCTCCACCAGGAGGAGAAGAGGCACAGGGGACACCGAGTCCAGTAAGATCAATGGGGTGCTGGAGAGCAAGACATACGACACCTACACGTCTTCATCTGGATACTCCTCGGAGGATGACTATGCTGGTAGGGATGCACTAGTCTCTCTGTAGTGGCAGGAATGCAGGGGAAGCATCCCCAGCGGGACCAGCCCAGGGCCTGGCTGTACCCAGTGTGCTGCCAGAACCTGCTGGATGCTACCCTCAGTGCAAAGCCTCTGCCATGAGCAATGCACTGGGATGCTGTCTGCATTGGTGACTTGCTTCTTCCTTCTCAGGTCACTATTACTCAGGCCAGAGTAGCTCCGGGTCGGGTCTGAGAACTGCAGCCTCCCGTGTGGGCTCCTTCCTCTGGCAGGTGTTTACCTCCCCAGGTGAGTGGAGGGCTGGCAGGGGCACTTCTAGCAGCAGTGTTCTTGCCAGTCAGAATCTCTACTCTCCAGGTGCTGTGTGTGCTATTCTCTGATTGGGTGGAGGGGTTTTATCCCCTTGTGGTGCCACCCTTGGGCAGGAAGGGGACATCTCTGCCAGGACTTCTCCTAAGGCTTTTTTTTTTCCCCTGACAGTTCGGTTCATGGAGTGGCTGTTCTCAGGGCTGGCAGGGGCCTGGCGCCGCCTCACCGGCACAGCTTCCCACCTGGACAGCGTCCCCTTCTCCAGGTGAGTGTGGTACTGGGGGACACAAGGCTGGGGGAAGCGTGGGGAAAGCCTGCAGGACCCTGGAAAGGGGAGGCACATTTGGGGTGGTGGGTGTCTTGTGCTAAATCCTGGCTGGGCTTTGCTTTCCATCTGGCCCCCATCCAAAGGTGGGCAAAGGTGGCTGCAGTCCTACAGGCACCTCTTTCTTCCTGCTCCAGGCGCTACCCACGTCTGAAGAGGTCCCTGTTGCTGCTGCTGCTCCTCCTGCTCCTCGCTGCTGCCGCCTACGGTGAGCCAGCCTCACTTGATCTGCTGCCCTGAGATCTGGGGCAATGCAGAGCATCCCACTGCCATAGCTGGGGGATGGGATGGCCTGGAGCTCAGTGCTCATGCCTTCTGGTAACCTGGCCCATCTGCACCCTCATGCCAGCATCTCCTGATAATCCCAGGGGATGCTGATGGTTGAGCCTCTGAATGTCCACCCTGTCCACTGCTGTGGCCCATTACTAGGCTTTGACCATCTCATCCTTCTGTGCGCAGGAGCTTGGTACTTCTACCCATATGGGCTGTCGACACTCAGCCTCCCTTCCTTCCCCTGGTGGGGAGCTGGAAAGCTTTCCTCCTCCTCTGATGTTCCTGGGGCAGGGGACCTGACCACGCTGGACCAGGTAAGCTTCAGCAAAGGCATGGTGGTGGCCCAGGTGGGATGAGTACCTTGCAGAGAGAGCTGGGATGGTGTGATTCATGGCTGAACAATTGCTTCCAGGGTATGAGGAATGGTGGAGAATGGGCCAGATGATAGCTCCACATTGGCTCCCCCAGCTTGTGGCCATATCACTCTTGGGGTGCATTGCTGTTGCACATGAAATAAAGAGGAATAGCGTCCATTTTTTAAATGATCAAAAGGCTGTGTCTTTATTAAATTCAACACTTTCTATAAGGTGCTTTGCTAAATTGATTGGCTAAATGGCACAACACCTCTCTACAACCATTGGATGAGAGAGAGCATATTTTGAAAACATAAAAAGTGAAAAACAAAGGAAAAGTGAAAAAAAACCACCTGTTATTTTGAGAACTAAAAGGGACTTACAAATCTCTATCAAACCTTTCTTGAGAACATGAAATGTGTACAGAATTGTTCTCTTTTGAAAATAAGAAGTTTTCCCTTGGGAAGATAATCCTTTTTCAGGTCTGCTGCTGGATCCCTCTAAGATCCACTAAATGTCTGCCCCACAGGGGTGTTCCTGGGATGGAGGAGGGAGAAAATCTGCCTTGTCCTGGGAAGCAACAAAGGAGTCAGATGCCACTGACTCTGGGGAGTGGGTGGGAATGGGTGGTCAGGGTTCCCTTTGCAGGGGTCCTATGGGGCAGCCACTTCCCTGGGGGGCTGCACCACACTCTGTTTTTGTTGCTGCAGGGGGGGCACCGGCTCCTGGCTCGCTTCCAGTCCCTGGAGAAGCGCTTCGAGGCACTGGAGGCCGAGCTGTCACGGTGGGAGCTGCGTCGTGGGGCAGCAGCAGTGACAGCAGGGGGAGAACCACCCCCAGGGGACATCCTTGTGCAGCTGGAGGGGCTGGTGAGCCGCCGGGACGTGGGGCTGAAGGAGCATCTCCGCACCGACATGGCCAACCACCTCCAGGTGAGGGACATGGGGAATGCAGGGAGAGGGGGGTGTGCAGGGCCAGGCTCTGATATTCCACCCTGTTCCTCGTCCTTCAGGGTGAGCTGGATGCCCTTCGAGCGCAGGTGCAGAGGGATTTAGACGGGCGCCTGGGGAAGATGGCACAAGCTTCTCGGGTAAGGGGACGAGTGTGTGGTGGTACCTGGACCGACACCCTCACCAGTGGTGTCAGGGGTCTCACCCCTTCCCCTCTTCCTGGTAGGAGATGGAAGCACGCTTGCTGGAGCTGAACTCGGAGTGGCAGAGGTAATGCTGGCTGTGGGGCAGAGCCATTGCTCTGTTAGGGGCAGGTGGGTAGCTGGGTGAATTCCTCTCAGCCAGGCTAAGGAGGGGTTTGCAGGCCTGGTTTGCTTGGGGCAAAAGAGAGATTGAGAGGCATAGTCTGGTGGGGAGGAAGGAAGGAAGAATACATATGTGGGTGTCTCTGGGAGCCAGCACTGTACCCTTCTGGCCAAAAATTTAGTGGTGTCCTTGGTTGCATTAGGAAGGGCACTGCCAGTAGGTTGAGGGAGGTGACCTCGTCTCTCTACCCAGCCTTAGTGAGGCCACATCTGGAGTGCTGTGTCCAGTTCTGGGCTCCTCAGTAGTACAAGGGGGACACAAAGCTCCTGAAGCAGGTCCAGCAGAGGGGCTACAGAGATGATGAAGGGACTGGAGAATCTCTCTTATCAGGAAAGGCTGAGGGAGTTGGACCTGTTCAGCCTTGAAAAGAGACAACTGAGAAGGGACCTCATCAATGCCTATCAGTATCTGAAGGGAGGGTGTCAAAAGAATGGAGCCAGGCTCTTCTCAGTGGTGCCAAGCAATAGGACAAGAGGCAATGGGCGGAAACTGATGCACAGAAAGTTCCACCTGAGCATGAGGAAGTGCAGGTGACTGCATGCTGGAACAGACTGCTCAGAAAGGTTGTGAAGTCTCCTTCACTGGAGAAATTCTAGAACAATCAGGATGCAATCCTGAGCCATGTACTCCGGGATGACCCTGCTAGAGCAGGGAGGTTGGACCAGATGACCCCCAGTGGGCCCTTCCAACCTGACCCATTCTGTGAGTCTGTGGCAGCAGGGCTCCAAGGGCAATGGCAGCAAATGACCTTTGCCACTGTCATTTTGCATTACTGTGATGTGACCCTTCAGCTGAGGGGTGAGCTGGGGATGCTTTCCCATGGGATGTAGTAGAAGAGGTCCCTGCCACTGGAATTAAAACGGGGTCTGGAGATGGGATTGAGCATAGGTGATGCGGGATGAACCTCTTCCTCCAGTTTACAGAGGGGAGCTGGGCCTATTGGCACGAGGTTTTACCTTTCTCTCGGCACAGCTCGGTGCAGGAGAGCCTGCGAGGGACCTTCCGGCAGGAGGTGGACAAGCTGGAGCAGGAGGTGGCAGCGCTGAGGAGGGAGCTGGCAAGCCTCAAGTCAGACCAGGAGGTGATGGGGAAGCACGTGAAGGGGATACTGGAGCAGCTGAAGACAGTGCGGGCTGATGTGAGTCTCTGGTCCCTAGCCTGTTTGTCAGAAAGGCAAGCAAGGGTCCCTGCCCCAGGGCTGAGCTCTGCCCGCACCGTTTCAGGTGGAAGCGCAGTTCCCGGTGTGGATCAGTCAGTTCCTGTCACAGTCCCAGCAGGATGGTGCTGCTGCCTTCATCCTCCAGCGGGAAGACTTGCAAGCAGAGCTCCAGGCTCTGGAGCGCAAGATCCTTGCAAAAGTCCTGGAGGATCGGAGGCTGTCAGCACGGGATGCTCAGGCTGGGATTGGAGTGGCCCTGAGGCAAGGAGGGACTGCAGGAGTGACAGAGGAGGTGAGTGCTGGCCTGTGCCCCACCTCATGTGTGCAGGGGGCTGGCATGTGTGGCAGATGGCAGAGGCATTGGGACAGCCCACACAGCTGGGATATTGATCGTGGGCTCACAGGATGCAAGAGCACCCTTGAAACACCTTCTCGGGCTGTGCCTGCTCTCTGCTCTGCAAGGGGTCACAGGTGGTAATACCTGCAGCCCTGCAAGGCTCTTACTGTCTTAAAATCCAAGCTTCTGCTCCTGCATCCTTCACCCAGAATGTGGGGCAGGTGCCAACAAGGCTTCCATGGGTGGAGCATATTGCTTATCCCCATTCTTCAACAGCACCGCTGAGTTGTTTGGCGCAGAGCATTTCAGCAGAATGACACCAAGGGGAAAAAATGAGCCTACTTGCTTTGGAAAGAGTTGATGGCAATTCCCTGTGGAGGTAGTGGAGGGAGGGAGGGAGGGATCAAGCTGAGATTAGCAGTCCCCATAGTCTGTGTGAGCTTTGTGCACTCTGTAAAGTTTAGACCCAGTGTGGTGCTGCAGAGTCCTAGCTCCTTAGGCTGGGTTTGGCTCCAGATGGATGCTCCAGCCATCTCCTTTTCTGGATGGGAGGAGCTCCCATCAGTCCTGTGGGACAGGGGAGGAGGGAGCAGCAGATGATTCTGGGTGGTCTGTCAGGTTGGGCCAGACCCTCTTGAGGACAGGCAATTGCAGCCTGCCTGGGCTGTGCCCCTTCACTGCACAGCTCCTCTCCCCTGGGGTATTTTTAGCAACCCCTAATGAGGCTTCCCAGCCAAATGTGTGTCCTCTCATTTTTGCCACAGTGATTCATCCCCTGGCTGTTCTGTCCCCTGGCTGTTCTGCAGGAAAGTCCTTGCACCCGCTGTCCCTGCAGGGGCAGGTGGGTGAGGGGCAGGATCCCTGCCCCAGTTCTTTACTCCCCTGTGCCCTCTGCTCCCTCTGCAGCAAGTGCATCTCATCGTGGGCCAGGCCCTGAAGCGCTACAGCGAGGACCGCGTGGGGATGGTTGACTACGCCCTTGAGTCGGCAGGTAGGTGGTGGGGACGAGCCAGCTGTCCTGGGGAGGTGCCCACATGGTGCTGGCATGCAGCTCACCTGCTGCCATCTCCTCTCATGCCAGGGGCCAGCGTCATCAACACTCGCTGCTCAGAGACCTACGAGACACGGACGGCGCTGCTGAGCTTGTTCGGCATCCCCCTGTGGTACCACTCGCAGTCCCCCCGTGTCATCCTGCAGGTGGGCTTTGGGGGGAGGACTGGGTGCTTCTCACGGGGGTTCTGTTGGGTTTTGGCAGTTGCTCCAAGCCAGCAGCCAGGGTGGTGGGAGATGATGGTGGTAACTGATGGTGCTAACATTGCTGGTGTCTCACTTCCATCCTCATAGCCAGATGTCAACCCTGGGAACTGCTGGGCATTTCGTGGCTCCCAGGGCTTTGCTGTCATCCGCCTCTCTGGCATCATCCGCCCCACAGCTGTGACACTGGAGCACATCCCAAAAGCCCTCTCACCCCAGGGGACCATCCCCAGTGCCCCCAAGGACTTTGCTGTCTATGTGAGTGCCCTTGCCCAGACCTGAGGAGGGATGGGGGGGACATGGTGGGAGGGCCCTGGAAGGGGGGGCTAAGAAACCCCATACCTGGCTGTGGGGTGCTCTGGGGGGGTTGGTTGTACCCTAAAGAAGAGGAAGAAGCAATACTGGTGGGGAGAGGGGCAGCACCGGGTTTCAGAAAGAGTTTGGGGGGGACAAAGGGGCTTGGATAGGTGTAACGTTTGGTCTTTCCCCCCTTCATCCTTCCCCACTGGTCTCTGTTCCCATTTGTCTGTTTTGGCCTGAAAGAGCAGGAGCGGGGGCCAAGCATGCTTGCGTCTCCCTCCCCCTCTTCTGCCCTGGATGTGTGTGTCACCTCTGGTCTCCCTCTCTGATGACCCCTGGTTCTCCCTTTATGCTTCCCTGCCCTTCCATAGGGCTTAAAGGAAGAAGGAGAGGAGGAGGGCCTTCTTCTGGGACAGTTCACCTACAGCCACGATGGTGACCCCATCCAGACATTTTACTTGGAGGTAGGTAAATGCTTTGCCCTTGGAGCACCTGACCCCTGAGAAGAAAATGAGGCCTTTGGGGGTTTCTGAGCCTTAGAGAGCTCTCAAGGGCTCAAGTTTATCTTTTCCCTACTCCCCAAGGGTGATTCCATGGGCACATACCAGCTGGTGGAGCTCCGGGTGCTGAGCAACTGGGGCCACCCCGAGTACACCTGCATCTACCGCTTCCGTGTGCACGGGGAGCCGGCGCACTGACCCCCAGCTCCGCACGGGATGAGGATGCTGCTGGGCTGACAGCAGGAGGGGCTGCATCTGGTTCACTGCTTTGCACGTAGAAGTCCTGGGATGTGCCAGCAGCCGCCCCAGGAAGCTGCTCCCCTGGCGGAGGAGAAGAGCTGGTGTTGAAGGGGTGAGGCTTTCACTCTTCCAAGGACTGGGGTGGTGAGGCAAGAGCATCCCATGTGGGTCCTAGTGCAGCCTGGCTCGTTTTCAGTGTGTCTCGGACATTTTAACTTTTTAAGCTAACTTTGTATCGGGTCTGCGCTGCCCCACGGCCCTGTTGTCCCACTCCTTCCTGCTGGTGTGTCTAGCGTTGCCAGGGCTTGGGAAAGGGGTGTGGCATTTTGTGATGTGCTTCATGCGGGCTTGGGTGCAGGAGATCGGTGTGTGGGACCGCGGTGCCTGACTCGGTGCTGCTGGAGTAGGTGGGAGCTACCGGTCAAGTCCCCGCACATAGGGTCACCTCTCTTGCCTTGGTGTTGGCTTGGGTAAAGATCTCCAGCCCTCCAATGCTGGGCCAGCAGAGAGGAAATAAGACAGTATTAATGAAGTATTTACACAAAACTAACGGTTTGGGGCAGCAGGAGGAGAGGAGTGTGGCACATGTTGGTGGCAGAGCCCACGTTGGTGCTGCCCTCCATCCACTCAAGCCCTCCTGCTGCCAGTGGCTGAGTTGGGTCTTGGCAATGGCTGGCTGCCTCCCCAGTGTTAAGCTTGATGATGCTATTGAAAATTCCTGTTGCCTGCTTTTCCTTTGGGGTTTGTTCTGATTTTTTTTTTTAAGAGGGGTGGGGAGGGGAGCTATTTTCCAGGTGGGGTGTTGGGGTTGGTTTTTGTGGGGGGGAGGGGGTTTGTAGTAACAAAGGGAAAAAAGACTTTTTCCATGCAATTTGTACTTAACCAGAGAATGTTACATGGTGCCACTTGGATGAGTGGCTTAGATGTGGAGAGGGCTAGAGCTTTGTTTAGTAGGACAATAGCGCACACAGTAGGATAAGCTAGAATAAGATAAGCAGAGCTGTTTAAAATACAGGCCTCAAGTAACAACTTGGTTCATGGCTTGGTAGCTGGAGTTGGAAGCTGGGTCCTCTCAGGACTGCTGCTGGTGGGGTGCTGGAGGCATTCCTGCCTTCCTTGCTCTGGCTGTCCTCTGAGACTGCAATGTGTGGCTGTGGCCTCCTGCCCGTGGCTGCATCTGTATATACTTGACTGTTAGCAGCAAGTGGGGGCTGCCGCCCCAGGGCGCTTAGGGGGGAAGATAGATGGGGCAATAGCCAGGGCTTGCAGCTGCCAGCCTGCAGAGCCACCCCCTGCCTGCAGGGCTCCCTCAGCTCCCCGTCCCCCATGGCAGATGGCTGGTGCAGGCTGACCTCCTTTCTCTTGGAAGGGCTCCCTTTCCCTCCTACCTCTCCTCACTGGCATTGCACTGTTCTCCTAGACCTGGCTGTGGGAGGGCTGGGCCGGAGCAGGAGGGGGAGCTCTGCCTGCAGTGGGTATGTACATCCTGCCTGTACTGTTGGGAAGGGGTTTGCAGGAAGGATGCACAGGGACCTTCCCCAGGCTGAAGAGTGCCAGGGCCATCTGGGCCCTCCACCTCCCGGCTGCCTGCATAATTTGGCTAACGTTCTTGGGTGGTGTTAACAGCCTCCAGCTTTGTGTTTTATTTCATTGAAAGAAAATCTAAAGGGCTCCTGGTTAGTGTTTCAGCCCTGTCCAGGGCTGGTATTGTCCTTCCCCTGGCACCATGAGAGCACCATGTATTGATTCCCACTCTGGTGGTCTCTGCTTGAAGCACTGTAGGCATAGAGGAGGAGGGGCTGAAGAAGTGTCTCAGCATCCCCTGATGGGCATCAGGCAGTGCTGCTGAACCTTGACTCCCTCCGTGCCAGCCTGGGAGGGTGAGGATGGTGGCAGCACATCCCTTCTGAAGGGGTCTCTTTGCTCCAAGCAGGGGAAGTGAGCCCAGGGGGCACAGTCCTGTCTCCAGCAGGTTAAAATTACCCTGTGGAGCCTCTTGCAGAGTTGGGAGGCCCTGCTGCAGGGAGAAAGCTGACCTGGAGCCAGATCCAGGGACTATAAATTCTCTCCTATATTGAGCATAGTCTTAATTCTTGGCATCCACAGCCAAAGTTATTTTAAACTTGTCTACAGCTGCCCGCTTGCCTTGGAGTCATGTCCATGAGTGCACTGAGCACATGGAGTTGTGCTTTTATGAATGCCTAGACCTGTTCTGGACTCGGCAGACCAGCTCCTGTATTTATTTGAATCATAAAGAGAGAGCAGAGATGAAGCTCTCCCTTTTTCTCACCTTTCTCTGGCTGCTGGAGCAAGTGCCATAACCATGAGCCTGGGAAAACCCCTTTTCTTATGTTCCTTCTGGCTCCCTGGTCTCTGGCTTGGACTGTGAGGGCAGACAAGGTCTTTGCCTGAGAAAAAATGATTTTTATGGTATATCAGGCATGCTGGTGAGAGTCAGGAAAGGTGACCTCTTCCCCTGAGAATGGAGTTGTAGTGAGATCTCTGCTCCTTCCATGTGGCTGTTAACTGCTGTCTTGGGGTTAGGGAGCATTTGGCTTTACAGGGCAAGCTTGCCCTGTCCTTTGGACATGAAACTCTCTGGTATTGTAAGTAAAACTGCCTGGAGACACCAGTGAGAGCTCATCCTGGGGCTTAATGTTCTTTTCTAGCTGGTTTTGGAGGCCTCACCATGCCATCTGTGTGAGGATCTCCAGGAGCATATGCTGAGGCTACATGTGGGTTTTCAGCCCCCAAATTCAGCATCAGTGCTGGGCTGCAGCCCAAGCACCTGCAGCGAGTGCCCAGGGCCGCTGGCTCTCCAGATTGTAGCTTGCAGCATTTCTGCAGCAATTCCCAGAGCTGCAGGCGAAGAGGGCACATAAAACTGCTACTTCAGCATGTGCTTCTCTGCCCAGGGGTATTAAATCCTAGAGCTGATGCCAAAGATGAGCATGGTGAGCAGGAGAAATGCACAACAGCTTTGGGAGCAGATTTCTCTTATTTACTCCATTTCCCTCCTCTATTCTCCCTCCTTCTCAGTTTGCCCTACACACATGTTATGAATTAGCCCTGCAGAAACAGATGGTTACAGACAGGAGTTTGTGTTTGATGCTGTAGCCTGTTGCAAATGCTGCACTGTTTTGTTCCTATTATTTTTTAATCAACAGATTGTAATTTATGCCTATGCAAGGAAAAAAAAAAAAAGACCAAGACAAATAAATTATATCAAAACTGCCCAAATTGGTTTGCATGTTTTGTAACTCTATTTGCTGTTGGGAATGATGCACAGCTAGTAGATGGACAAAGCTATTCTTGTAGCTCTTCTTCTATGCAGTTTTATGGCAAATCCTTATTTTTGAGCCGGATGTACTAACTCTAGGGTCAGTAGTTGTCACCTTGTCATTGAGCAGGCTTGAGGATGCAGAAACTGCTTGAAGCAATGATGAAAACAAGACTTACTCCTAAAATCTCCAGTTCCTTGGGACTTCAGTGACTTCTGCTAGTGTTAAGTCTGTGATCTCTTGGCTTTCCCCATCCTGCAGTCACCTCCCAAGCCTTCCCATCCTGTGCCCTACCATGAGCAGAGCCCAGCTTGGCCCTGAGGAGCAGCAAGTGAGGCTGGGTTAGCAGGGACAAAGCCTGACCCAAAGCCCCTTTCAGGGTATCTGCATGCTTCTCTTTTCATTAACACAGGCTGTTAATTATTCATTCAGCTACAAAGCAATCAGAAAGGAAATACTTAATTTTTCTCAGCATGAAGAAGTTAAACTAGAGCATAAACAAGGCTGAAAAACGGGAAGTTAAACTGGCTGGAGGAGAGTCACAACCTGTCTGCTTAACCTGGGCTTGGAGGCAGGCTTGTGTTGAGGAATACCTATGCAGCTCCTCCCAGAAGGCCACTCTAGGGCTAGGCTTGCTCCCTGCTGGCCCTGGACCAGCCCTCTCCAGGAGGAAAGCTGTGTGGGTCTTAGCTCTGGCTAGCACAGCCCAACACAGCAATGAAAGGGCTGTGCAGAGCAGAAAAAGCCTTTGTGAACCTCTGAGATCAGCTGAGGAGACAGAATAAAGGCTCCTTGCAAACCCTGGACAGTAGGACCAGGTAACATGCAAGTCCTAGCGAGGTCCCAGGGAGCACAGCATGGAGGCACTGCAAGAGCTGTGCTAATGCTGCATCTTCTAGCAGCTTCTCTCACGGGGCTGGCCCCAAGTGAGTGCTAGAGTTGCTCTTCACACCCACTCACACTCATCTCACCCAGCACAGCTCACACCACACCCATGTTCTCATGTCACCACGCTGCCACCAAGGTGCACTGCATTTTGGCCTGAGTAAAAGCTGTCAGGGCTGTGCAGAGGCTCAGCAGCAGCTCTCCTGTGCTGTGCCATGCCCTGCCCTGCCATCACTATGAGCACAGCCTCCGCTGTAGCCAGCACAGGAACCTGGTGCCAGGCAAACCCGCTTCTGCTGGATTTAAACCTGGTTTTCCAAAGGGACAAAAATCAAGAAGACACACTTTTACTTGGAACAAACTTTTTTAAAATTTATTTTATAGATCACACCAGCCTGAGTGATCTGTAAATGCTGGTCACAAAAGAGAGATGACACCACCTCCTTTGCACAAATTGAAGTGAACCTTCTTTCAGTCTCGGCAGTCTCCATTTGGAGCACAAGGAATGGAGAAAGAGAAAACCGCCTAGAACTCCCTGCTCCCCTCAGAAGCAGAGGGCAGTGAAATCAGATGCAGTTTGATGCTGCTATAGGGCCAGAAGACAAACAAGCCAGGCCCTCGTGCCCTGCTTAGCCACACCTCACACCCCCTCACAATGCGGGTGCTATTAGTGTTGTAGCCGCCTATAGTTCCTCCCTCGCCAGGAGAGTGCTGGTATTTAGGCACATAGCTTGGAAAAGGACTGTCTGACCTCCCCCTTCCACCCACTGCAGTCTCTAAGGCAAAGGACCCTCGTCTCCAAACCACATTTCTCACCTCTCCCGTGCCGCTTAATGCTCTTGGAGTGCTGGTGTTGGCAGCGGGAGATGTGCTCTGCCACTCAGCTGGCCTGGAAGCCTACCCCGAGTCACAAGGTGAACTGGAATGAACTCCACACAGGTGACACAGAGTGAGGAACAGGAACAACCTGCTAAGGAGGGACAGAAACTTTGCAGTCTCCCTCTAATTAAAACAAAAGTCCTTCATTGGAGGAGGAAGCCCTCAGAGAAACCGAGCCTGACCGCGCCTGCTGGGGAGAGCCATGATTTGCTGAGGATGCCACCTCCTCCTCCTCAAAATGCTACCGCGCTCCCAGAGCTCACCACAAGCCGGCAGAGGATCATTCCTGTCCTCACCGGAGCCAAGCAAGGAGGCAGGGTTAGAAGAAAAGAGATCAAAATAAGCAGGGAATCCATCACTTGAAAAACTCATTGAATGGTTAAAAAAACCATTCCAACAGTAATTTGTAAACTGTCCTTGCAGAGCCTTCTTGGAGAAGCCAGAATTTCTCATTAAGAAAAATAAAATCTTAAAAATAATTAAATGAAAGTCAGACAAATTACCACATACTTCCCACGTTGAAAGCACTTCTATACATTTGGTACCAATTAATCACTGCCCTCTTTGGCCAAGAGGAGAAAAGACAAATCCTACCTCCACCATGGCAAAGTTTGGCCAGTGAGTTACAAAAAGGTTTTGGAAATCTTGGAGTAAACAAAATCAAGGGGAGGTCATGTTAGCCTGGTGTCTCTGTTCCAAAGGTATCTTGCCACATGTGACCTCTGTCTGTCGAGGTGAGAAGGCTTTCTCTGGCTCAAGGGACGGACTGAGTGCTCCTGCACTATTCTTAATACTGTCGGTGGAGCTGCTGCAGCCTTGAGAGGCAGGTTAGATTTGCTCCAATGTGCACTGAACAAACACTAGGAAAAGCAGCACGATGGGAATGGGAACGGGGTGGGTAATTGTCTGTCCATTTAACTCTGTTGCCAGTTAAAATTTTAAGTGCTATCAACATTATTTGAGGATACTGAGCACAGGATCCCTGAACTTAACATCAACAACTGCTTTCCAATTTGTTTCCTTCTTATATCTCCGACTAAGGAACTTTCTCACCATTTCCTTCAAACTTCAGTCATCACAACATTAAATTAAATCCACTTAGAAATAGTTTAAGAGGGAGGGAATCGAAAACATATTTGGCACGAGGCCACAGTGGTGATAAAACAATGCTCCATGGAGCCATCCTAAACAACCTTTGCAAGTCTGAAATTTCAGGCATCTGACAATCCCTGGATCTGAGACAGCCAATAGGGGAGAGCAGCAAGTCCTGTGGACAGAAAGGGGTGAGGGAGGAGGGAGGCAACTAACTGGCTCTTTGCAGCTCTATCCAGACTCTCCTCTCATCTTCATGCACACAAAATATAATAAAATCTAATAAGAATAAAAACTAAGCCCATGATGTACAAAAATGTGTCGACAGGGGGAGGAGGAAGGTGTCAGTTACTCAGTTCTCTGTCTTATCACCTTCATTAGCTTATAAATTATGCTCCTCTCCATCGCTTCCTGCAGGGAGGAGGGACGATTCTTCTGCAGCCAATCAGCTGGGATGGGTTTTGGTTTATGCTGCTCTGGATCTTTTGGATAAGAAATGAAGGGAAGGGGAGGAATTCCTCAGAGAGAGGAGGAATAAGAAATTCAGCAGCCACTGGCAGGAGTCACACAGGCTCCCTGAGATTTCACTTTATGGCGCTGACCCCCACGTCGACGACCTCCTCCTCCGACTTTTGACTGAAAAATAAAGAGACTGACTTTAGTGCAAAGCAACCCCTCAGCTGGGATATCAACACAACAGGAGTTCAGATGGATCACACGCACATTCCGACAGTGGCAGGGCAGTTGTGACTGCTCAGCTTTCTACTACTGCAGGAAGGAGGTAAGACAGGACGGAGGCAGGCGCACGATGAGGGAAGGAGGAGAAACAGATGCACCATCAAGTTTTGCCCTTCAAGCTGGGAAGACCCTGATTTTCCAGGTTTCTGAATACTTCACTCCCATGAGAGCCAGCAGGTGCCATGGGGTTCAATATACAGGAAATCAAGGTCTCAGGCTCCCTTGACTTTGTGCAGAATTGAAGGAGAGCCCCCCCCACTCCCTACCATGGCTCTCTTGCTAACCTCTCCTCCCAACCTCAGCAAACCCACCGTTTCTCTTTGAGAGCAGGCAAATACCTTATTGCCCTCACGGATATGGGGCTCTTCATCCAGTGCAGGCTGAGGGGATGCAGCAAGGAGAGAGAGGAAGACGTAAGCGAGAACAAAAGCAACCCAGAGTCTCAGGGGGAGGGATGAAACAAAGAGCAAGCTTGGAGCACTACTTACAACCACAGTGACGCTACAAAAAGACAAGGATGAGATGGAGGACTGGTGTGAAGCCCCAGGCATATACAGAGGGAGAGAACCCCTGCCAGGGGGCCCTCTTTGATTAGCAGTCTGGCTCAAGAGGGTGAGATTTGACCATGGCAACTAACACAGCTAGAATTAAGATGGGGAACACCCTGTCGCTTGACAGAGTTGGTTCCTAAACCCTTCACTCACTGAGGAAGTACCCTGCAAGGAGAAGACCTTTCTTCTATCAGTAATAAAGCTGACAAATAGGCTCCCAAAGCCTGCAAGGAGAATTGAGTTTCCATTCCTTTCAGGCCAGAAACACCAGGTATCCTCCATGGACAAGCTGAGCTGAGAAGTCTTAACAACAAAACAACCTGGATAAATTTCTCTAAAGAGAAATTTAAAGCCTTTCCTTCTTCTTGGATGTCCCCAACCTCCCTCTTTGACAGGGCAGATGACCTGTGCTTAACACCTAGGTTATAATTTCTCCAGTATAGGGATATTCTACCTCTCCTACAGACACTGAAGATCCCTTTTGTGACTGGCTGTTAGATGTTTCACTAGTTCAGCTACTGGGTATATAGAGACACTTTTTCACTGTGCACATGATCGAAGTAGTGAAACAGGTTGCCAAGGGAGGTTGTGCAGTCTTCCTCCTTGGGAGATTTTTAAGACATGACTGGATAAAACCCTGAGCAACCTGTTCTGACCTCACAGCTAATCCTATTTAGAGCAGGAGGTTAGACTAGACATTTCCTAAGGTCCATCCTGAATTGTCCCAGTACCCTGAGCTGCTGTTTGCTGGAAGGTCAGCCACAGAGACATCCAGTCATCAGAGAATTATGATTTCTGCTGTGAGACTACTTGTATTTCTATTTGTTTCTGTGGCAAGGTGAGTTCAAGGTATGAGGGGATAGGGCACTCCAAAGCAAAAGCATTTTCTCCAGCAGGTGAAACCAGGACGCAAACAGCTCAGACAGACATGGTATTTTCCTCACTCACCAATGGCTGCAGGGCAGTAGGTGTCAGTGGTGCTGCAGCTGTTGAGGGGGCTTCATCCCCAGCTGCTGGGCCTCCAGCTGACGTCCCAGCAGCGGGAACACCATCCTCTCGTTTCGTAACAGCTCCCTTCTTCGTTGACTGCATCTTGATCTGCTGTGGCTTGGAGTTCATTGGTGAGTTATTGGTGGTCTGGAGAAGCTGCAAATTGCAAAGGGAGAGGCCAAACTCAGCATTAAAATAGCCAGGATGATCTGGCAAGGTTCAATGAGGCTTTAACAAAAAGCCTCAGGAGAATTTATAAAAATAGCTCTAAGGAGAAGAATGCAGCAGCAGCAGTTAAAAGAAACCTAGACCTCTGAGCTCTCACCCTTGGAAAGGGACACTTGGTTGAGGTGGCACTGTAACCTCCACAACACGACTCAAAGGGACCAGCTACAACATGTCAGAAAGAGACTGAGCCTCCAGAACCAGTGGCACCTGGCTCAGCCCCAACCTTTACATTCCCTCATTGACACCAGCTAAAGACCCACCACATGACAAAGCACATCGGTCATCCACCACCCATGTCAGGGCTGATGCTTGTGGTTGAAGCACAGCTCTTCCCTCACTTTTCCAGAGCTTTATGGATTCTCCTGCTGGTTTCTCAGTGTAAGAGAGACATTTTGTAATGGGCAAAAGCAAGTGGGACTCAGCAGCCTTTACCTTAGTGATGGTACCCACAGCTTTGGTGCGGCCTTCCCGGAAGACCAGCCGCTGGTCTATGTGTAAATATTCCGGGGTTTTGATGAAGCGGAAGTGCACCGTGGCTTTGTCCCCTGTCCGTAGGCAGTCCTTGTCCATGCTGAGAATTGTGGCTGTCTGACGGATGCTGCCACAATGCACTGCAAATGTAAAGCACAGAGGTTTTCAGCAGCCAGGGCCATTAGTGGAATGAGCTTTAGAGACACATCTAAGGCAGCTCCTCACCCCACAGCAAAAACCATATGGGTCACGCAGCTGCCACTGTTCCATCCCCAAAAAGAATGTGCACATAAGAATATGCTGCCTTCAAATTGTGCCTGTCCTGAAGCACCCTCAACAGAATCCTACACATAAGCAGCTGGGCTAGAGGGCAGGACCCAAAATGAGTCTTTCCATCAGCATCTGAAAATGGAGAATCTGCACCATGGAGATAGAGCACAGGCAGGTTCCAAGTATGCTTGAGGGCACACATCTCCATTTTACCTTTAGCCTCCCCCACTCTTCTCTGTCAGCTCCCTTCCCGCTCTCTTCCACAATGCTGAGAAAAGCAAAACCAGGAACTATGGCATATATTCAGGTTGGCAGAGATATCGGGAGCAAAATTATCTTAGGCTAGATCTGATAGAAACTGCTACCGCTAGGAAACAAACCAACACTGACACACGTACCCATGGCCTGATATCGTGGGCTGATGGTGGTGGGGTGATGGAGCACCAGAATCTCTGCTTCAAACTCCCATGAGGCTTGTGGATTCAGGCGGGGTGACACCATTACCATGCCTTTCCGGATGGAAGAACGCTTGATCTGAAAAGCAGAGACACAAAAAACCTTAGCATGATTCTCCAGGGAAGAAATCTGCTGCTCTGGCTGACTGCATCCAGCAGAATCCTAAGGGATTTCACAGATACTATCTCATGCCCACCAAAAGGCAAAGCAAGAGCTGAGTTATGTTATGTATAGGACATAATGTAAAGGTTGCAAAAATCAAATTCACCTGAAGTTCATAAGGAAGCCTTAGAGTACTGGAAATGCTGGACACTGACACATTTACCTCACTGATCCTTTAAAAGCAAAACATACATCCTGGTTGCACATTACCCAAGCAAATCTCTCTCCAAAATCATGATGTCTGTTAATATGACACGAAAAGCCTGAACACATGAAATATGGTGTAGCTTAAACTATATCTCTTTAAATTTTGCTGATTTTTAAATCCCAAATCATGCAGCTGGTCCTACAAGCCAAGAGGAGTAGTGCAAATACGCTACCCAGGCTACTATTGCAGTTCCAGCACAAAAGGAGACTTTTCTTGCAATGCCTCCACTTTCTTAGATATCTCCAACATCATTACCTAGTGGCATTGCTATCCCCTGGCAGCTGCCAGGAAGAAAAACCAGGACGTGGAACCACAGATTCTATGGGATTTCATTCCTCTGCAAAATGAGGCAGCTGAGGTTTGTAGAAACAGCCTTACTGCAGCTGAACTCTGAGAGCACTTGAAAATTAAGTGGGCAGTTCCTGTTCTGGGGGAGTCTAGAGGAGATCATCTCACCTTCTTCAAGGCAAAGGAGGCAGTCTGGCCTCCCCGCACCTCCTTGACAGGCATCCTCTTGCGGTGGATGGACTTGACAGCAATAGGGAGGAAGTTGCCAAGGGGGTCTGGCCCCAGCAGCAGGGTGTCATTTAGCTTGATTAGCCCTCTCAGTGTCGTCCCAGAGACAACTGTTCCTACACCCTATGCCAAAAAAGAAAAAACTGTAATTGTGGTTACTCAAGCAGGCCAGCAGAAGAGCTCTAGAACTCTCCTCTCTAGAGAAAATACCTTCTTCAACCTAAAAGAGGGAACAGAACATTCTTCCAAATACCAGGCCCCTTACCGGGACAGAGTAAGTATCATCTATCTGGAATTCTGCTGGCTCTTCTTCCCTGTAACTGGTCCGTGGAGACAAGAGATTAAGAAACATCTTCAGCAAATCTAGATTCTCCCCAGTGACATTTGAAATCTGGAAAATTGGGCACATCCTGTAAAGGAAAATTGATGAAAATGGTGTTAGTTCACCTTCCTACCTGGCTTTCCACATGTCGGAAGACATCCACAATCTTGGGACTGAATTCAACACACAGTGCTAGGAAGGGAGAGCCTGGCAAGCAGTCAGATGCACAACACCCCATGTTTGAAAACCTCCAACATTGCCTCTGCCTTCTAATGACATTTGGGAAAAGGTGTAAGGTTCCAGTACTGAAGGAAGCTGAATACCCTGCTGTCTTCTGCAGACTGCCCAGAAGCAGCCTCTCATTTCTGCCTCAGAGAGGGGAACACAAGCAGGCCAACCTCAAAATCAACACTCTTATGGAATCAACACACCACATGGCAGATGCAACCTTCACACATCTAGACAATGGGACTCTCTGAATCTCCTCACCCAGTCTCCACATAGGATTGAAAGAGAAATGATTCTCCTCTGCTCCCGTTACCTCTCTGAGCTGAAGTTGGAGGCTGTTACAATGACATCATCCTTGCTCTGAACCAGCACGGGAATCTTCCTGCACCCTGGGGACTTCAGCAGTCGCTGTAACAGCTTCAGGGTTTCTTAAAGGGTGAAATGAATATTGTTAGGGCAGCATCTCCCGTCTTTACAAATCATTTTTGTGGGGTCTCTCCCCGAAGGGAGACGGGTGGTCTGGCCACAGGTAAGACAGAAGAAGATGGCTAAAGGTGAGACTATGAGTTTGCTGCAGCCCAGGTAGGACTTAGGAGCCATTCCATCTTCCATTTCATGCCAGCTAGCCTGCTGCCAAGCGACGCCATACATGAACAGACAGACAAGTTTGCAATGCTGTGAAGTGGACATTTTATAGCTGTCTATTAGGAGATTTAAGCAGTTACAAGGTATTTCCTATTCCTAGAAAGGATTTTCCCAAGTGAATTAATTGAAAACTAGGACTCAGTGACAGAAATATTTGAGAATATGTGAACTGGAAATCTGTTTTGACCAAGCAAACCTCAAAGTATTTTCCCTGGCAGTCAACTTGCTCTAGGAGGCTGGAGAAGCATGAAGGAGGTAAAGATGATCATCATAGACTAGGACAATGTGGGTGGATCATATTCAGAAATCAGTGTTTTAGGACAAATCTCATGGGTCCCAATTTTCAGCTTTTGCCTCTTTTTAACTTATTTTCTAAGCCTCATATCTAGCAGCCAGCAGGGGCATTATCTGATGCACCAGCATCAGCCTCCTACAAAGTGCCTGACAATAAAAAAAGAAAAAAACAGAAAAGGCTATCAAGGGCTTAAAAGAGCAAATCATTTATGTTCTACAATTGTCATCCAATTAGGCAGAGTTTTGTAAACAAATGATTGCCTATGGGAAAGTAATGTTTTGGATACAGAAACACAAACATCTAATCAGGCCATCTGCTCTTCACAGATATACTTGAGTCAAATTTTGTGTCTATTTACTTTAAACAGAGCATGTCATGGGAGTAGCTTCTCCCAAGAGCAGCTCTTCTCTCCTCATGCTGAGCCAAAGGTTCTCCTTCCCTCCCAGTTATTATCTTATGGTCAGACCTTATGTTTATTTGCCAAACTTCTAGTATAGAGATACACAGATTATCTTCTGATCACATGCATCTATTTGCCTGACAAATACTTAGGATTTTTATAGTAACAAACTGAACTACAGACAGTACCAGGAGCATTCACTTCCCTGATTCCTAGAACTGATCATCAAAAAAACCCATTGCTCCAATTAACCACAGCATGTTTCTAAAGGGGTGAAAAATGTTTAAAGAGAGTTTTAAAAGTGAGAATAGGTCAGAGCCCAAAAAAATGTCATGCATGGGTTAATGGGACACTGCTGGGCTTAGAGATGCTACTTTAACTCTGCTGAGAAAAAAAACACTAGCCCATGCTACTTATTGCCATCCCTGCTTGTGTCTAGTCCTGCCTCCCATCCTGCTACCATAGCCCATATGCAGCTGCTTTAAACCATGACTTATTAAATGTAGTTTGTTCAGACAGAGGAAGGAGCTGCTGTAGTTATGCCAGCAGCTGAGAAATATTTCTCAGCATACCTGAGAAACACCCAGATGAGCGGGAGTTAACAAGCAGCTGCCCCTTCAGTAATAGCTGCTGGACATCAAGTCCAATCACAGCTTAAAATCACACTCAAACTTTTCCTCCAGGTTTAAATACCCAGAGAGAAAGCAAAGCCCAAACCCCAGCTGTATGCTGCTCCTCTTGGAGCTCAATTAAGCAAAACCTTGCAGCAAACACTTTTGGGCTGCTCAGCTGAGTCCCCAGCATGTGTAATTTTGACATAGTGAGTGTAAGTGAACCACCTGCAAAATGAGCAAGGGAAAAGGATAGATTTCTGGAAGGTGTTTAGGATGCAGTCAGAACCAGACAAAGCAGCTTTCTTCCAGCAGTAATTCCTGAACCCAAGCAGAGGACAGCCAACACACACAGAGGTAAGAAACAGCTCTGGAGAGAGCCTGTAAGACTCACCTTGCAGGATGTTGGCAGGGCACATGTCAATCTTGGTCACCACAACAAAGACAGGAACGTTAAGTGCAAGCGCCAGGCCTAAGTGCTCCTTGGTCATTCCAACAATCCCAGCGTTACTCCCAACCTACACCAGGGGTATAAAATACAGGGATGTCAATGTTCCTTCTGCAGTAAGCTGGATTACAGAGAAGGCCTTGTGTCAGACGTGCAGTGATTAGGTTAATGTGCCACTGGGATCACATGACCAGATGCAGCTCAACTCAAATGTTGTTGGACACTGGCAGAGGACTGACTCATTTCTCCCCAGTTTTACTAAGGTTTTCTAACATTCAGAAACCTTTCAATTTTCAAGAATCACAAACCTTGGGCCTGTCTGGGACTGACAGTCCTGGGGCACTTGCCTCAGAGTACAGGAGAGATAGCCACAGAGGCTTCTGCGCTCCAGCAACGTGAGATGCTGCCTCCCTCCAAAACCCCACAGGCACTTTGCAACAGGAAAGAAATCGAGGCTGTTAAAGCTGTGAACAGCCCCACTCCAGCTGGTACAGTCCATCTTTCTTGCTACCTACCATAAGCATGCAGAAGTCAGGCAAGTGGCCGGTCATGCCAAAGACGGTGGTTTTCAGGTACTTTTCGTGACCAGCCAGGTCAATGAAAGTAATGACCTTGGTGGATTTCTCACAGATCTTTGTCCATTCCAAGCTGCCACCATGGCTGTCAGGTTTGTTCACCACGTTGCCCTCACTGTCGAAGCCCAGGATGTCGTTGCCCACACTGCTGGTGCGGCCTGACTCAATCTCGTGCTTGTGGCGGAAGAGCTTTTGCCGAGCAAAGCCCCGGCCATTGTCTAGCTCGCCATGAGTCAAGACACCCAACAAGGTGCTCTTCCCTGCATCCACATTGCCAACCACTGCTACCCTGCAGGGGAATGGAAAGAAGAGCCTGGTAAAATATGGTACCTGAAGAATTGATTAAGTGATAAAAAAACCCAAACATCACTGCTCCTGCAAATGGCTTTTTCTCCCTATCCTCCAAACAGAGATTAAAAAATGTTAGATCTTCACAAGCAGAACAGAGATTCTTTTACAGTTATTAACTAACAGTGGAGATCCCAGATTCTGGGGACTGGGATGTGGAAGACTGTGGAACATGTCACTGGTGTCCAGAACACAGTCAAGTGAACGTGACACTGCTTGATGGCATACAGAGTGTCTCTACTCCAACTCCTTGTCTCTGCAATCCAACATAAACACTGTGGCAATTCAAAAGGAAGACTAAATCCCAACTTGGTCTAGAACACCTCTGCCTTTCTCACATTTCTCATGTTGCAACAGCACCAAGCACTAAGTAGAGCACAAAAATTAAAATCGTTGTTCCCAGAAAAGGATAAGCTAAAAAAAAGGAAGTATTTTAGGAGAAAGCCATGTCCTACAGCAAGCTCCTTCTTTGACTCTGATCAATGTGGCTATTATGCCTGTTGGCAAATGTTGGAAATACACTCCATCCAGCTCTGGGCAGACTCTCATGTTACATAAGCTAGTGTATGTCCATTAAAAGGTGACTTGGATCATCACAGCCTTGGAACAGAATGGGATCCTCAGTCAAAAGTATGGTGTTCCAGCAGTGAGCATATATACACACACATACAGCCACACATATGACTCCTTTCTGGCATCCCAACATACAAAAGTCCCCCCAACTGTGAGGCTGTCACCCAGACAGCAACAGACACAGGCAAATTTCCACCAACAGTTTGTTCGCAAAAGAGACAGCAACAACAACAAAAAGGCAATTTCATCAGCAAGGAGTGGTCAAGCCCGACTCCCTTTGTTGGGCAGCTCCAACACCCAGACTCGAAGCGGCGTTGCTGGCTCAGCACCACGCACTGCTCACACGGTAAAAATGCAGCTGAGCTGCTGACTAACCCTGAATCCACAGAGCTCCTCACCTGACCTCCAGGAAGTCGTTGTCACCCACACGTTTCCGAACGAGATAGTCGCGCACCTTGCCCCCAGCCTCCTGGTGCTCCCGCAGGAGGATCACGTCTGCCTCGATCTGCTCTGCCATGCTCTTCAATGTGGCATAGGATGCCTCCATGTCTGCCTCACTCAGACCGTACTCAGTCCCATCTAGTGTGGTGTTGAGGAGACAAAGAGCAGTCAGTGAGCACCACCTTGCAACAGGCAGCAGCAATGTCATCCTGCCTGGGACCTGCACGTCCATCGGGATTTATACACGGACTGCAGATGTCAGCCACACACACAGAATAAGCATCCTTGACCCAAAATAAAAAGGGATGGTCTTCACTCTAAGGCTTAAAAGACACTAGAAAAGCACCATCTTTCGTCCACAGGAGTTTACTTCACAATTTTTATAAGTAAATACGTAGGGATTGACAAGAAAGACACATTTCTGTCTAATTCCCTTACTTCATGTACTGAAGGTACTTTGTGTCCTTCAGTCAGGTAAAGTATCTTCTCTCACATTACAAGAAAAGGTAAAGCATCAACAAAAGGAAAGCTCTGAGTGAAACATCACCACAATTACCCATTAGTGGTAAATGTGGGACCACTGTAAACAATCAGCTTATTTTATAAAACCACACCCCAAATACACATTTTCTGCAAGTCTGATCTGCACAGCAATTTCTTTAGCCCCCATAGTCCAGTTAAAACAATGTTTTTGGCATGTTTCACTGCCTTCATCCTAGCACTTAAAGAAATGCTAACAGCACATGAGACCAGAAAAAAAACCAAGGAGGCACTGCTTCCTCTGAGCAGCTCACTCAAGCAAAAGATTTGAAGTCAGAGCATGCCAGTGGTAGCTATCTAGACACGGTCAAGGCCACCATCATCTCTTTCCCAATCCAGATGCTGTGAGAGTGCACAGATTTCACCCTAGAATCTCCTCTGTGGGTAAAAAACACCCATAAAAAAACAAAGGTGGAGAGGCACACTGCATCCGGATGACCAAAGTTATTGCCATGTGTACATGTTCATATGAATGGCTGACTCATTGGCTGGTAAGCAGGAACCGCAATTTGCATTAACTTAGCAGCATTTTAATTACTGCCCAGCTCTAAAACTAGCAGAGTTACTGGGCGATTTCCAACCTTGCTCATAAGCTGGCTGAGACTGAGGAAAACTAAAAGCCCCATGTCTTCAGCCTTGGGTTATAGCAGGGGAACGAGAAGTAGAAGCCAGGAAAGGGCAAGAGCCAAGGGAGAATGGGAAAGGTCACTACTGGTGAACTAATGAGCTTCCTGTGTCAGTCTTCATTCACTTCTTAGTCAGCTGAGTTGGGTATCTGGGATGATGAAAACCAGACGCTGAAAGGGAATGAGAAGGAGAGACAGCGGCAGGGATACCAAAATCCTTTCTCTGTTGAAAATATCCCCATCTTCCTTGACTATGCTGCAACCCAAAATGAAGTCAGAAGTTTAACCTTTATTTTAAGAAACAAATGCCTAAGTATATCATTGCAACAACCACCAGTTAACATTCTCACAAGGTATCCTAGAAAAGAAAGCAGGTAATAGCCTGACTAGCTACATCTCCGCTGCAGATGTTCTTATCCCAAACACCAAGGATTCAGAGTGCATGTGGGAAGCCTGCTTGGAGGCAAGAGCATAATCTCTGTGATATTGGCTGCATGAACATTGGCCATCTAATTCTGGCTTCTCTTCTGTGTTGGCTGCTTCACAAAACTCCAAGAAAACCCAAAACACAGTTCTGAGGTCACAGAGCTCCCTCCCTCCATTGTTTCAGCCAACCCTGGCACTGACAACCAGCATTTCATATTCTTCCTCAAACACAGCAAATGTCTGAGCATGAGAACTTCATAGCCAGTAGAAAACATGCCTTTAGCCTTATGATAATCATAGACAGTTATTTTATATTCAGAAAAGAAATTTCAATTTCAAAGCAAGGGCATGCTCAGTATTATTTTACCAGCATCAGATGCAAATATTCAAATTGTCAAAAAGAACAAAAAGCTAACTGCTAAAATCTGCAAAGGCAAATGACTGCAGTCACATGCCAATTAATGTGACAATAAAGGTCTCATGCTGAGCAAAGGAAAACCTTTCCCTCCATAGTACAGACACATACTAACAAAGTTAGCAGCATATATTTTGGCTGTGTTAAGTATCTATAATAAATTCCTGTGGGGTAAAAATATGTTATTTCCAACGGAGCAATGAACAAAATCAGAAAGAACAAGACCTTCACAGACATTAAGGACATCTGTACTAAAGCTGTTACTATAATTTTAGATTCTTTGTCTTTTCCTGGTGTGCTCAGACAAGATATGCCTTATTTCAAAATATGAACTTGCATGATTTTATAAAAAAAACCCATTTAGCTCCACTACATAAGACAGTTGTTGGCAGGAATAAAATAAAATAATCTGTCCCATATATTCTGCTATATTTTATGGACATGTTCAAGTTATTCTGGAAAATTAAGGATTACCTTCATCAGCAGTCTAGTTAGATGAACTAGGTTATGCTTATAATTTTAATAATTTTTGTTGTTTTGCTGGAGAAGCTATACTCACCTGATCCTTGTCCAATGACATAGATGGTCTCCCCACATCCCTCATCAATCCTTTCTGACATCTGCTGGAGCAAACTGTCATATTGCTCTGATGTTGGACTCACCATCACCAGCTGGAAAAAAAGATTGAATATCCATTTCCAGATGTTGGGCAAACAATTTCAAAACCAGCTTCAGTTACAAGCACAATCAATCTATGTGCTTTATTGAAAGAGAAGGACTCTTTTTCCAGGACCGCTTTGTGGTGGTTTTGTTTTGTTTTGTTTTTTAAACCAGTTTTGCTGACAGCTATTTCTTTGTGACACTGCACAAGGTTGTTTGTCTGAGCTCAGAGTTAATTTATGCTGGAAAATATACTTCAAAGCAAGTAAGAATACCAAGCATCTCATTTTGACGTAACCAATGTTTAAAAGCCACATTTAAGTGAACACTCCAATATGTTTTCATGCAAGGAAAACAAAGAGCAGGAGATATTTTCTCCACATAAATTCCTTAGCTGGGGTCTCTGCTGCAAAGAGTGCTGCTGCTCGCCCAAAACATGACTGGACAGCCAGAGAAAGCGAACCAGACCTCACTGCAGAGAACACCTGGGCATCAAAATCCACAGTATCTCCTAAGTCTTTCACATATTTGATGTCCCCTTCTGTTTTCTGAGGGGGCAGAAGGAAAGAAGAGAACACGAATAAGCATGATTTTCAATTTTTAGGTACTTTACACTACAGTGCAGAGAAGCAGACATAGAAAGCAGTTTGTATGAGCACATCTGGAGGTTTCACAGTGGAGAACTGCAGTTTTGTAGGCCAGCAGCTGTGTTGCCAACAAGCTTTGACTGCAGATTTGAAATAATCAAAATTCCTTTGCCCTTCCCTGCAGAAACATCAAGAGAATGAAAAAATAATACAAAAAAAGCAGAAAATGAGGACAAGAGAGTGCTTCAGGAATGATTTTTCCTAGAACTGAATGGTATAGCACCATTTCTGGCAGAAACCTGCATTGGTCACACAGTACAGCTGAAGACACTTGCACAGAGCAGCCACAATGGTGGCATGGCAGTGACAGACCAGGGAGACCTCCATCAGCCACTCTACTTGCTCTCTGGCTGCCTCCATGGTTTCAAATCTGTTGGTGGCTGAGCACCCCAGTACAGCAGCCTGATAGCTGTAGCGACTGAGATACAAGTTTCTCTGAAAAAGGTACTTTTAGTAACAGTTGTAAAGGCTGTCACCCATCAAGAGCCCTATGGGTAGGTACACCTGTGCCAACATTCAGGGACATCCACAGCTGTCCCTACATACATGTCCCAAAATCACATGCAGAAAGAAGCACTTCCCTTTACTATGCACTGAGACTGAAATCTGTGCTAGATTTGCCTAAAACATGTGGTTTACAGCAGTCGACAGTAACATCCTCGAGTCTGCCCAACATTCTCTAATATAGCCTGACTTGCTAGAACAATTAACACAATGTGCTTTCAAAGAGAAACTACCTTTACCACTATGATTACTACCACTATTACACACTTGATGAAGGCTTTTTTCTTGGAAATCTAGAATGTAAAGGCACCCACCCCCCCCACAAATAATGCTTAAGCAGCTTTCAAAACCATAGTGATGCATGCTGGGAAACTGAAGCACTGACAGCAGGTGCTGGTTAGGTTTAAGGCTGCCAAAGCAATGCTTTCCTCAGATGTTAAGGGTCCCAGAGAAGGGAAGGGCCAGACAGCTACAAGAGATACAATCACCTTCACGTGCCCCTTTTGGACACATGCCCTACCTAAGCCTTTTAACTACTTGGCATGGTCTGCAAAGGGTACCAAAGCACTCTGGAAGGTCACAGTCTTTCTATTTCATGCTACAAAAGACTGAGTTTTGCTTTTATTAGTTTTTCTTTCAGTTCTGTTTTCCTTTCAGTTTTGTTTTCTTCTTGAGGGAAACCACTGGATATAAACGTATTGAGATGGCAATCAGTAGCTGTTGAGAGGCTCAATCTGGGCAGGAACAGAAGACTGTGTTTTGATGTGTAGGGCTCATTTTTCCCTGCAAGTACTTTTAGGAATTCCTGGAAGGACAGCAGACAGGCTCACGGGTTAGACCAGTGCACCAGCACAAGTCAGGGGCTCAGGAAGATCTATTAAACAGGCTGTAACACACACAAAGATCAGTAAAATAACAGGGGCCATCAGCCCAGGGCACACTAACTTCAGTTTCTTCAGGTCTCATCACCAGCTCTATTTTTCTATGAGTCCAAGTGCTTCCAGCAGTGTGAGCAGGCACGGTGTTGTAACAAGTACCAAGGCACTCAGCAGCTTGTACCCTTTCCTTACGTTGCCAGGCAGGAGGGCTGGGGGTCTCAAACAGCACAGGCTTGCTCACATCAGCTCAAAACATTGTTCCCCCACACTGCTGCTTTCATTGCCATGCAAAGATGCTCCTGAAAGGTGTTTCAGTGGCACACTGCCTCCAGTTTACTCTGGGACCGATGAAGCTTACAGCTGATATGACATAGTAGGACACCAAGAGAAGTATCTGTAGATAAAATAGCCGCTTTCATGGATCACACCTTCCAATGCTGTTCAGCGTTTCTGACAACTATTTCTGCAGTCGCAGCCCCAGCCAGTTCTGCAGTTTCCGGGGTCACTACAAGGCTTGATGTGCTGTTTTGAAGATGTCTTTAGCTTCCTCGATGGAGAGAGCCTGTTCTCTGCCATCTCCTTAGTCGAAAAAAAGCCCTCTTTTTTGGCCCCTCTGCTTTCTTTGCTTTTCACCATTGAGCAACCTCCTCCATGCCTGCCCTATGAATGCATGTTTTTAAGAGGTTTTCACAAAGTCAAAAGTGTTCACTTTTGTTCTTTCCACTTTGTCAGACACTGAGCAGTTATCAGTAGGAGCCATGCGGGTCTAGCAACCTCAGGTTTCCTACAGGGCAAAAAAGTAACAACCAGTTACTGTTTTATTCTTAAGACAGCAGAAGGAAATATACCTCAGGAGTTTGAAATGCCATTTCTCAAGTCCCTTCCCAATCGCTGGGGAGAGGTGGCTTTGCCTGCTTCTCCTCTGATCAGTGCCATTCTGCACTGCCCAACAGCAAGCAAGAGGCCACAGCTTTAATTAACAACAATTTCAAGACACCAGTGAGATTGAGCTCGGGTTATACCAGCACTACTACAGGCAGTCCTTACAAAAAAAGCATCCTGTATCCATGAGGCAAACAAACTGTAAGTATTAAGGGCAAACCAAATACTATGTGGTGCGTACTGCTGCTCTTTATTGGAAAAACAGAGCCTGACATTTTGCATGGCTAGAAAGCCACCATGAGCCATTGAGAAGCTGGGGGAAAGGCACCTTCTGTAATGTCGTATTTTGTTTTCTGTGCCCTGTAGACATACACTGTTCAGGTGCTATTAATGTTGTGTTGTCAATGTAGATATAATATAAGTATCAGCTTCAGCAATAGCCTTGTGGGCTATGGCTTTTGACCTGAAAGTTGATTACTGCTGCAGTGTGTTGGCACTGAAGGGAAAACAAACACCCATTAAGATCAAGCATGATAATGAATTTGTGCTGATGACTGGAACTGTTTGCCTGACCAGCTGACAAGGTGCACTCGATAACAGAATCCCAAAGTGTTTCTATCTAAAAAAAGCTCACCTTACAGGTGAATGCACAGGGAGAGGACCAGGAAAAAGTATTAACACAGCCAGGGGGTGGGTCAGAAGGACCAGGATAGAACTAGCAACTGTCAAACAAACTGACTGCAGTGGGAGTCCCCATTTTAAGTAGGGACTGGAGTGGAACAATTCAAGTGAGAAGACAGAAAAGATGAGAGGGTTGGGGAGGCACAGGTTAGCTACTGTGTTCTCACCATATGGGATTGCTGTTTTGAGCATACAGTGGGAGATTAACTCGGAAAGATGGAGCACAGCTCACAGTTTTAGCTCTCGTCCAAGATAGGGATGAATGAAAAGTCCAGGGAAAAGATAGCAGGTGCAGAGTGCTGTACGGAAAAGTAAATTGTAATAAAGGTCAAAAAAATGCTTACCTACCATCTCCACAGCACCTGCAGACTTCTAGGAATGAAGACAGACTGACACCACAAATGGGAGTTTGTGGGAGAAAAGCTCTCTTCTCTCTTTGCTGGAGTTTTGGTCAGATTCTTGGCTGTGAAGAATCAGTGATGCTCTCCTTGGCATCCTCCTTGGCCCTCTTCCACAGCAGTCACATCCAAGACAAAGCACAGATCAATATTGGCATCCTGTATAAAAATCTTGTCCAGCTCATTAAGGCACGAACACGTGGCTCAATAAATACTACAGGTTTGATTTCTATTCTTTACTATCTTATAAGACATCTTTGTAACATTTGTTTTAATACAGTACCACATCGTAAAATATCCAGTCACGCACTCAAAAAAACCCTGTTTCCATGTCCACAAGAACAATTCCTCTTTCCGCTTCTCTGTGCACAGATGGCAAGAAAGTCCAGGACTCTGGAAGAACTTAAGATGGAAGCATGTAGAGGAGGGATGACAGAAATCTAGGAGGAAACACCAGCTATGCTGACTTCTGGATCACGTAACTACAAGTGGACCAAATGAAATTTACAGCAGACTTTAGAGTGGGAGATAGAACCACAGTACATCAAACCCGTGGCAGCAAAAGGTAAACAGTTAAAGAGATCAGCCAATTAGGAAAAAAATAGCACACAGTCACAGAAGGCAGCTAATGTAGTCTGTGGCAGGCTCTGGCACACACATATTACTACAATGTACCTTCCTGCAGGATGGAAGCGAGAACTGGTTCTGACAGAAATAAGACCACCACACAGTTTTGTCACTGGGATCCTAGAAAGGAACTGCACAAGGTGAACAAGCCTTTTTAGCGTTGACTTAACACTGTTTGAAAGAGCAAGGCACCCTTGTCACTGGGCTCTTGTGCTCAAAAGTTACAAGCTCTGACCTCCTTTTAATATTGCGGAGAAAGTCCCAGGAACTAGTACAACTGGCAGCAGAGATAACTACAGAGACCCAGCGCAGAGGGCAAACGTCAGCGGGACGTTGGAGCAGCTTACAGCTCCAAACCCTGCGCTTCCTGAGGATGCTACACCGCCTGTGGGCTGGCGTTCCCCCCGGGCAGCCGAGGCGGAGAAGGCGCAGGGCGGAGCAGCCTGCCAGGACCCTGCTGTCCCGGCCGGGGTACGGCACAACTTTACTGCGCCTCTCCCGGCCGCCTCCACACGGCACCGCTGGCTCTGCCGCCCGCCCAGGTGATGCTGGGGCCGGGGGAGCGCTCAGGGGAGCCTCCCGTCCCGGCGGAGGTAGGCGGGCCCCAACCTCTCGCTCTCCTGAGGGGCGGGGAGCGGCCAGGCTGGGGAGGCAGTCCCCGGGCACGGCCGACCGGCAGGGAGGAGGGCAGCGGGGGCCCGGNCGGGGACCCCCCACGAACCGGGGATCTGCTTCGCTCCGCCGCCGCCATCTTCCCTTCCCTGCCCGGCCCTCCGCCCCTCCGCCCCGGCACCGCCCCCGGCCCGCCAAGGCGGCGCCCGCCAATCACCGAGGGCGCAGCGGCTAAATTTGCATGTTGCCATGACGACAGTGGGTGGAGTAGTGATTATTCATGAGGAGAGGCCGCGCCCCCTCGGAGCGCGCGAAGCCAATGGGAGAAGCACTGCCAGCTCGGCTTGTTTTCTACACATACACACACACAACAGAGCCCGCTCGACGTGTCCGGGACAGGCTGTCCAATAGGAGAGCCGGTCTTCCTGACAAACAATCTTGACAGCCAATCGAATAAGGGATCTCGAAGGCCTGGGTGGGACCAAGTGCTGCAACAGAGCCCGCCCTGGTGGGTGGGCATTCTCCCGGGATAGCCAGTGAAAAAGAGGGGAGTTTTCACTGATAGTTGTGTCAGCCAATAGAACGGGGGCGGGCGCGCCGGCTGTTCCTGCGGTCCGCGGGACTTGCTGTCCCGGCCCGTCGTGCTCCCGGGGTTCGCAAAGGACCCCACCGCTCCTCCCGCCCTGGGCTCCCGACAGAAACCCCCTAAGCCTGCTCTCCATGCGAGCCCACAGTGTTCAGACCGCCGGCGGGGGCCGCCAGGCAGGACGCCACCGCCAAGGAGGAAACCCCTCCGGCTGAGGGGCTCTGCAGGCTGGCAGGTGACCCCTGCAAAGCGGCGGGGGAAGCTGCCTGTCCTGCTCCTCCGCCCGGCCACACGCACGCTCGTGGCACGACGACCACAAGCGACAGCCTGTGGCACAGAACGGAGCCGGGGGAGGATTTACGTTTGTTTATTCAGCGGGTGGTGAGACCGCTTTCGCTTGTGTCCCGGCTCCTTTCACCGCCGACGTCAGAGGGGGCGGGGCCGACGTCGGNAGGCGGGGTCCCTCGAACCCTCCCGAGGGGAAGGGAGGGCGCCTCGGCCCGGCAGCGAGCCCCGAAGGGCTGGGTGGGAGTTAGACGGGGGCCTCTCCTGAGCGCGGTGGGCTGCGGGAGTCGCTGGGCCTTGGTGGTGGGAAGCGGCTCCCGCAAGGGTTGCTGTTGTTATTGTTTTGGTGGTGGTGGTGGTGTTTGTTGTGAGGGTGTAGGGTGGGGAGGGGCGGGGAGGAAAGGTGCGAGGCAGGCCGTGGGGCTGGTCCCGCCTGCCCTACCCTCACTCCCACGGGCTTTGTGCTGCCTCTCGTTGCTAACGGAGACTTCACTTTGTCGGAGCGCAGGGTGACCTGTGAAGAATCGCCTTCCCCGTAGCCTGGACTTGGGTTTCTCGTGGCCTAACAAGAAGCGGTTTCCTTTCCCGAGCTGTTGGCATCTTCCTGCCAGGATTCAGTCGTTCCCAAAGGAATGGAAGAATGCAACTGATAAGTGCTTAACTACTCTGGACCTATAGGCAGCATCAGGCGCTGGCTTCATCTTCTCCCTTTTGGCACTTTGGGGTGGGCCTCTCCTTGTTACCTGGTCTGGGTACCTCTTTTTGTGGCACTGTAGACCAAAGGAGATGGAAGAAAAGGAGCGATGTGGTAAATTCCAGCTGGTACCTTTACACTAAGGAGAACTGTGTATTTTGACATTTTAAATTTTTTATTTCTGTGGAGGGGAGGGAAATACTACGTTTTATGGGGTATGGGAGGAGGGAGGAAAAATACATTGCAGCTCTTCATGGGGTTTTTAAAACCAGCCATCAGAGGCAATTACTGAATAAACTGAAGCACAAGAGGAGGGTTCGTAAGCTGGAAGCAGTGCTTGCCCACAAAAGAAAGGGGCAGTGGGCTGCTGCTGTGACTGTGGAGGCAGAAACTTCAGCCTCCTTCATTTTTCACCACCTACTCCCCATCCACCCATCGAGAAAATGAGTTGTGTGCCATGGAAAGGTGACAAGACCAAATCGGAATCGCCAGAGCCATCCCGACCACCACCACAGCATATTTACCATGAGAAGCAACGTAGGGAGCTGTGCGCCCTCCATGCCCTCAACAATGTCTTCCAGGACAGCAACGCCTTCACTAGGGAAACCCTGCAGGAGATTTTCCAGAGGTAGGATGCTCTCTGTACTGGCATTAGCTTCTCTGGTCCTCTGCTGATTGGAGGAATTTTTGGGTGTTATTTGGGGGAAAATAGAAAGAAAAGGGATTCAGATGGCACCCCTGCTTTGAACCAAATGCATCTTGGTTTTTTAACTCCAGCCTTTTTTCCCCTCCATGCAGAAATTCTTCCTCATTTTGCTTTTTTCTTAACCTGTTCTGGCTGCCAGTTTTGGGTCCAAGGCGTATATTGCAGATGCTGTCATGTGGATTGGAGTGCTGTCTTCCTCCCTACTCACCTTAATCCATCTTTACCGGTCTTCCCTATTTTTGCCCCTGCCTTGTGTAGATAAATTATCTTGATTTTAATAATGGATTTGGGGATCACCTTGGGAGAATGAAGGCAGCAGGTCATCATAAAAACTTACTGGCTTAGTACTGCAACACTTGTACGTTTTTTTAAAATTAGGAGTTTTGCCAGATGAGTGACTCCTTATTTGAGAGGTTCGGTGAAGTTCTTCAAATATTATGGGCTTTATTTTTCCATGCAGCAAGACCCTATGTACTCTCTCAAATTGGATTTAATTTCAGTAGCTGGATGCCTGTTTCCTGTGGCATTGCTAAATGTTTCCCAGCAGCTTCAGATAATTAATAAAGTGGGTTTGAGTTTTACAGGGATGAATATAAATTATTAATGTGGCTTGTGCAATAGCTCATATTTTTCACAGTGTTCATTTTATGGTATTTTGGTGCTTTATGGAAATTCTCCTGTGTGAACCTTTCTAGTTTCTGGTGACCCACCATTGATGAAGCTAAGCGATGATATAGGAAAAGGGCTCTCCTCTGATACTTAGCCTGCATTTATTGTCAACATCGTGTAAGTTATGGTTGAATACTGCTTCCAGCACCTTGTGGTTGTGACAGGTATGAGGTGACACGTCATGGCAGCAGGTGCTGTGGGTCAAGGCAGTCGTGGTACCCTGTGCTGATGAGCAGGGAGCTGTGTGCGTGTTGCTGCTTTCATGAAAACTGGCAAATTTATGAAACTCGTGTTTGACTCATCAAGCTCATGCCTGTCTTTGGCAAAAGAAATGTTGTGAAGGACAATAGCAAATACCAGATCAAAATGCTATTCATTATAGCATTGTAGATAAAACTCCTGCTGGTGGAGTGGAGCTGGTCCATGGCAGGCTTAAGGCACTCTTTGTCCAGCGTAAACATGCTGTGGTTTTGTTCCAGAGCAGCAATTGTCAGAATCTTAATCACAGCTGGATTGCTCTTGGCCTTGCTCTTGGCCTGAAGCAAACAAAAGCAGTTCATGTGGTAGAAGGAGTGTGATGATCTAATTAGTTGGCTTTCATTGTGTTTGGTGAGACAGAATTAGTGTACAGCATGAAACCTCTCTGAAAAAGACTGGATATTAATCTTGTTGGACCTCTTTCCCTAGAAGGGAGAGTTTTTCTTTTATTCCAGCCTGGAGTTGTTCCATCCTAATATTCAGATAAAGATACACAGATTGATTCAGCCCCATGGTAGTATGGAAATATACATGGGTATTCCTCTTGGAAATGAATGAGCTATAAGATATACATAAGAACTGCCACTGCCTTTCTATTTCTGTTGGGTGTCTACTTGTTTGTAGCTCTTTGACTTGCCTTTAAGAAGCGTGGATTTAGTTGCCCTTTATATGTCACTTGTCTTTCCTGTGTCCAGTCATATTCTATGTATTGATAGAGGACTGATGATTTTTTTAATAACATACACAAATGTTGAGGTCTGATTTTTAAACCCGGTGTTGACAAGGTAACAAAATCACAAATAAGCTCTCTAACTTTCACCACATTCCTTGGAGAATGATTGTACCATACTGCTTAATCATTAGCTTCCCTTTTGCTGCATCCTATTGTGTAAGGCCAGGATAGTCTCATTATCATCTCAAGCGTTTGCCAAAACTTGGTCTGGGCACCCCTCTGGTTTTGTAGTCCTTTCCTCTTCTTTCCTCTAAAACAAGAAATACCTTTTTGATGTTTGTCTGGCTTTTTTTGCAGGAAGTATGATTGCATGTTCCAAGTGTTGCATGGAGATACACACAAAATCTCTTTGCTTCACTGGACTCTGTGTATTGAGACCTGATTAGGAAAGACAACTGCATGCAGGAATCTTGGAGCCCCTTGTGTTAAGACAACATGTTGATGAAAGTTTCTGGTGTAGAAAGATCAGGAGGATTATTACCTTTCCGGTAATAATCTGGATTTCTGTCCAACTTTGTCAGTCTTCCTCAGCTCAGTGGCTGGATTAAAAAAAAACAAACCAAAACAACAGTTTAATTCCTTGCCTAGTCAGAATGCTTCAGCTGATGATTGTGGACCCTACTTAGGTATGTGTGGGTCAACACTGAGGTGGTTCTTGGTGCAAGTTCGCTCACAGGTGCCAGCTTCTTGTCATCCATGCTGGTCACCTCATCTCATTTCTGGGGCTCTGGAAGTTATGAAGGAACAAAGATAAATGTGTTCTTTCAGCTCTTGAATAAACTTGTCTCTGGCAAATGGTGCTGTGAGAGGGTCCTTCTGCACCCCAAAGGGCTCTCTGAATTGTAAGGCTTTCCCTGCTCGCTGGCGCTCAGGAGTGTTGATAGGTTGAAGCAATGATCTTTAGAAATTAGCTGTAGCCAAGTGATCTTGCTTTATGGAGATGTTGGAAGAGCTGCGACAAGCTGCAGGTTCCCTCTCTGTGATTAGTAAAATACAGCCCCGTGGTGGATATTCACAGCTTTTCCTCTTACCGTGGTATTGTGGGCTCCTCTCCCTTCTGTGATGAACTCACTTCTAAGACTGTTCTGCTGCAGACTGGTCTACTGGCAGAAAAACTCAAGCTGAAGCAAAAAGCTACCTGTCTGTAGCCTCTTCAGCTTTGGCTGCTCTGAAACTCCCTACTCAATCCACTGCTTTGTTCTTGTCAAATGCCTTACGCTGTCAGGGTGTCACTGAAAACTGGGAAGTAAACTCTCTAACCAGTTGGTTAGGTAAGAAAGCTGACATTACTTTGTTCAGTGCGTTGGGTGCATGGGGATTGCTCCACCTAACGTGTACACCCAGCAGCCTAACAGACCAGGTTATATGCATGAAACCAATATATATTCACTGCATTTCTATTACATATGCACTACGCTTCCTGAATACGTGCATTTCTATTACATACGCATTACATTTCCTGAATACGTGCATATATGTTAATAATTTCCATGGATTTATTTGGATATCAGTAGGGGTCTTTTGAGGGTCTTTGGTGATCGTTTGGGAACATCCCATTCCCCACATTTTCCATTTATGGTTCTGGATCCTCTAATGAATCTTTTCTCCTTGCGAATATCTCAAGTATGTTGTCAGGTCACGATGCACTTATCTTATCGTTCTTTTCCCTGGCACTCTTATCTTTGTTCTCAAAACTGAGACATCTGCTAGTATATCTTAATCACTAATATAGGTAAATAAGGAAGCACTAGCTGGTACAAGACTATTAGTCACAGATGTAGGGAGTTAACACAAAGCCACATTAATCTCTGGCATTTGTACAAAGTACTATATGGTACAAAACGAAGCATTAATCACAGATATAGGGATCAAACACTATTGTACTAAAGTTAAAAAAGAATTTTCCAACATCTTCCTCCACTGCTGCACGGACGCTTTTTTAGATAAATGTAATTTGTTTGGTGACAAGGGCAGGAATGCAGAAGGGCTGAGGAATTTTCAGTGGATGGAATATGCCTGCAGAATAGGCAGTGTGCTAAAGGCTGGGTGAAAAAAGTGCAGGAACATTAAGAGTTTTGGGGATGGAGTTCGCAGGAGGGAGAGACGGGTAAAATGTGGATGTTTGGATGATAAGAAATCTGAACTTTGCACTAGCAGAATTAATGGAGTCCTTATCAATGGAAAGAGCAATTTTCAGAACTCATCTGAGGCTTGACTTTCTTTGGATTGGGATTACATGACTCTGCTGTTCTCTCCTCCTAGTTTCCCCCGTGCTTGCTTTTCTAGCTGTCATTTTCATAATAATACATCCCGTTGTCTTCCCTCCTTACAAAATTTCTTGGGCAGAGGCGGAAAACATAAAAGTGTTCCATAAAAGTGGCCGACAGGCTTTTTTTACTTATCTCCTTGTTACACATCCCATCCGTTATCTGAACTTGTGCAAAGGCTGTTGTATATTTTAGCATGTAACCTCATAGCAGCCCACAGCTTCCTCACAAAGGGGATGTGGAGGGGCAGGTGTTGATCTCTCCTCTCTGGTGACCAGTGTCAGGGCCTGAAGGAATCGCATGAAGCACTGTTAGAGGAGGTTTAAGTTGGATATTAGGAAAAGGTTCTTCACCCAGAGCGTGGTTGGGCACTGGAACAGGCTCCCTGGGGAAGGGGTCACAGTACCAGCCTGACAGAGTTCAAGAGTCACTGGGACAGTGTTCTCAAGCACATGGTGTGATCTTTGGGGCTGTCTTGTCTGGGACCAGGAGCTGTACTCTGTGTGTACATCAGGATATGCTGTGATTATATGAACATGGTGGACAATGGTTCTGCATTTTTAGGTGCTGTAGTAATGCAGGTGATGTCTAAGCAAACTTACAGGTGAAAGCTGAAGAGATTTGTTCACATCAGGATTATCTGTTTAGTTAACTACAGCAACACTTAAGAAAGCTCCCAACCCCAAGTATCTTCACAGCTTTGTGTCTGAATACTTCTTTCATTTACCAGTGAAGGAGGAAGAAGAACATTTCCTGCAGCCGACCTCCCCTGCCTGTTTTTTTCATCCAGTTTTCAAGACTGGTGTTGACTGTTGAACTCTCGAAATTGTAATAGCCTTTGTCCTAAATAGCAAACTGGTGTTTACTCCAATTGTAAATTGAAGAAAAATTGTAATTGAGACACCCTTCAGAAGTACCAGTCCAAGGGGTCAGGGCGGAAGAGCTTTGTGATTTCTTTTACATCAAAGGCAGGATTTTTGGAGGCTTTGTACATCAAAGTTATTCTTAATGCATTACTTAGTTCCCTCAGCCCATTGATGAGGGATAAGGGGGGATAGAGTAGTTTGTGTTTAAACACAAAACACATGAAAACGAGCTTCAAGTTATACAGCAAGTAGCCCCTTTCCAGCTGTGGAATACAAGTTCAGCAAACACCTGCTGGAGCAGTCTCCTCTTCTGTTTGCAGGCTGTCTCCTAACACCATGGTGACCCCCCACAAGAAGAGCATGCTGGGAAATGGGAACTATGATGTGAACGTGATTATGGCAGCACTTCAGACCAAAGGCTACGAAGCGGTTTGGTGGGATAAGCGCAGGTACTGAGAAGTTGTGTAATTCTGGAGGTGGCTACTGTTTGTAAAAATGAGAAAGAGATTGAAATGAAAGCACCAGAACATAATCTTGATGATGTCTTATTTTCTGCACTCTTTCAGGGATGTTAACGCCATTGCCCTGTCTAACGTGATGGGCTTCATCATGAATCTGCCCTCCAGCCTTTGCTGGGGCCCCCTGAAGCTCCCCCTCAAGCGACAGCATTGGATCTGTGTCCGGGAGGTGGGAGGCACCTACTACAACCTCGACTCCAAGCTCAAGGTGCCCGAGTGGATTGGAGGTGAAAGTGAGCTCAGGTAGGATTTCCTTAAATCCTTCCCTGTTGGAGGTAAGAAATCTGTCCTTAAACAGTTGGCGATTGAAACGTCTATGGCTGATGTTCAATATTAAAGATTTGAGAGTAATAAGGTTCTTGTGCCTCCACTTGGATTTATGCTCTGTTTGTGCAAAGCTAGGGAAATGTTTTGGTAGTGTTGTCTCTATGAGCTCAGGAGAGCTTAACTTGTCCTCTTGCGTGTGTGGCTCTGTTAGTGGTGGAGGTAGAGCCACTTCTTGTATTAGTGGGTGACACCTGCAATAAGATGTGCTGTGTCCTGCTCCTTCCTCAAACAGCATTCTTTGCCTCTCTAGTAACAATCTGTATGTTTCCAACAAAAGGCTTTCCAGACTAAAAGTGCAACTTTATCCCTGACAGCAGTGAGAGCTGTTAGGAATCACTTTTCCTGTGTAAGCATATGCTGCCCTTCTGCTTGGCTCCCCTTCCCTCTTCAATCTTAGCACAAGATGGTCATTGTAAATACTTTGTAAAGTTTCATCTGCTCTTGATTGCAGTTTAGCTTCCATTCCATTGTGCCATAAATCTTACTAGCAGTTTTGGTGCCTGGACTAGACTTGTTTTGAGATAGGGGTTGCACACGTGCAGTATTTGCAGAGCCAGCCATGCCACTGAAGTTCTGGTAAATTTCTGGGGTAAAGTAACTCTCTTATGAAACTACTGTGCAGAGGTTCTGGTGGATTTTATCCTAGGTCTGTTCTTCTTCAGCAATAAATAAGGCCTTTCTCTGTTGGGAGTTTTGGAAATCTGGACCAAAGGATATTGGAGAAAACATTGATTTGACTTTTGTATTTATTGGAAGTAATACACATTTAGTATTAGAAAAAGGTTAGATGCAGAAAGGGACTAAAAAAACATGTCAAATGACCAGGTAGTACACTGCTGCTGAGCACATCTAAATGTGGGGTGATGGGGTGTTCTTTTTTTACAAGGAAAAGATTTTTCCCAGATTTGTTGGAATTATTTTAAGTTATGGTGGGATTCTTGATCTTGGAAATATGAAGAAACTAAACTTCATTTTAATTCTGTTTTTTCTACCTTGGAAAGTAAGAAAGTGGCATCTATATAGACTCATCTCTGGTGAGGTTAAGATAATGTCTGTCTGATTCTGAGAATTTTCTGGGTGGAGATGGTTGAATCTATTATGGCAAGTTTAATATTAGTTTATGGGTTTTTTCTGTCCTAAAAGGACAGAAAAAGATAGTGGGGATTTCCCCCCATTTCTTGTCACATCTGAATAGTTAGTTGCATTTAGTTGTTGTTACAGATGATGAAGTTCTACATTCAGTAGCATGTGTTTCTATTTCTCTTTATGATAGGAAATTTTTGAAACACCAGCTGAGAGGAAAGAACTGTGAACTCCTATTGGTGGTGCCAGAGGAGGTGGAAGCACATCAGACCTGGAGAGCTGACGTGTGACCTGGGCTGGCTCTGTCCTCCCACTACAGTTCTTCCCCTTTATCACTGATGTCCTAAAACCTGCATAATGAGTGCCCTGATTCTTCTCGTGTGGAATTTCCTTTGTTAGGCTCTTCTCTTCCTTCCTTGGTGCAATAGGGCAATGGAGCAGGACATTGGGGGTGGTGGGTGGGGAAGAACTGAGGGCAGAGTGGAGGAAACTGGAAGCCAATCACTTTAACTGCAAGGTTGATGAGCTGTAGCGCCCTTTGGCTGCCTGGAAGGCATCGAGCTCTTGAAAAACTGGGCTGGGGGAAAGTGCCTGGAAACCCCTGGTCTCCCTTTCCTCATGTGGTTCAAGGCTGAATGTGGTGGGATGCTGCTCCCTCCAGAGCTTGTCAGGAAGGAGCGGGGGCTGAGCATGCTGCCATCTCTTTACAGTTCCTTCCCTCCAAAACAAGTTGTTGTGAAGACATTTGTAATTCCTAAGGGTCTCTCAGGACACTCAAAACACTAGGAATGGTACGGTGCTCAGCACGACCCTCTGCTTCTTAGGGCTGGTTGGTGCCAGGAATTAGGAAACAATAATAAAACCAGTGTCATCTTCCAAGAAATTGTTTGGGTAGCTAGAGGATTCTTCCCCAGGATCTCCAAGGATTTATGTATGTGGTGAGCAGTTGTTTGGCAGTGTGTGTCTGGCTAAGGTGTCGTGGAAACAGCAAGCACAGGCTGACTGAGGAGTATCAAGTTTCTGGACTGGAGAGAGGCTGCAGTCTGCTTGGGTTTCTTTGTGCTATGGTGGGATTTTTTTTACTATTTTTTAAGAGTTATTTTGGTTTTCTGCATGGTCACTCAATAGTTTAGGGGCTCCTTGGAGAGAAGAATAAAGCTGAAGAGGTTTTCAAAGAAATTAATTCCTTTTTATTTTCCTCTCTTCAGAAGTCTAGCCCACAGTCACAGATGTCATGTGAAATGAGAGGTCAAGTTATAAAATAAAAATGGGCTGAGGAGGGAAGCCTTTATAGCAGTCAGTTTTGCCCTTTTATTGCTACCAGCTGTTGGTGTGGGAGCTGCAGAGGGTCCACCAAAACTTCCAGGCATTGGAGACACCAACTGGTAGTTGAACCAACCTCTCCTTCAGAGTTGGCCAACAAACATACCATTAATGGGTGAATTGCTTTTTCCTGCCTTCCGTGGGAAGAGAGACTAGACAGAGAGACACTAAGAGGAATCTCCAGCGAGCCGTAGCTCAGCCATTCCTTCCATGGCAGGAGGAGGAAATGCTGAATTTGGAACTGACTTCATTGTGTTTAGCACTTCCTGGGTGAGCTGCTGTTTGCTTCCATCTTTACGTCTTGGTTGAACAGCAACCTCGGGGACCTCATGGAGCTTGAAGGATCCTGTTCCATCATGCAGGAAACTCATTACTCATGTTTGAGCTGGTGAAAGGAGGGCTTGTAATGACCTTTTCTCAGTTATTTTTCTCTTCAGAGCTCTGCAAATGCATGAGCAGGAGCTCAAACCTGAGAGACCACCAAAACGGCACCATCCCAACAGAGAAGAGAGGCCACATGAGGATGGGATGATGGTGTTCGCTGACCCCCGGACATCTGGCAAGCTCTCTTTCGCAGTCCTTTGAGCACAGCCTCCCACAGTCAAGGGCAAATGGCTCTTATGTTTTAAAAAGTCCTATTTCGTAACACATTCCAATGACCAATACCAGCTGGCAGAGTTTTTAAACACTTTCCAAGCAGGATGTTCAGCCTGCAGGCATTCTGCTCCTGACTTGAAGCCATTTCTTCAAGAGGGGAAAATATTAATCTCAACAGCAACATTTTCTATGCTGATTGAAGTTGCACTTTGGAGAAAAACCCTGTTTGCATGGAAACTGCAAGCCAATGGATCAGTGCACAATATGCAAAGATGTTTTAAAATACTTTGGGGCTGCTTTCCTCTCCTTGTATGTCAGCTGCTTTCCCGGGGGAGAAACAGTGTGATCCAGCTGCTCAGGTAAAGGGAAAGTGTATGATCACATCCCCGTGGGAGGTGAGGCTGCTGTTGCCCGAGGGTGGGTGAGCTGGTCCAGTCCCACTACTCGGGAGTGGGGAAGCCCCTCTTTGTTTTCTTGCTTGTTTGGTTTTGTTAGAGCCTTGTCTTGGGTTTGTTTACAGAGATGTATTTTGTTTAACCAAATATTAAAAATGGGAAAAAAAAGTTTCCATATAAATGTCCTATCACTTCTGTATGTTCAATTGAATTGTTCTGTAACAAAGTATGTAAAGGATAAATAAATTTTTTTCTTTGGTTATAAAACCACCTTTTAGTGAGTTAAGAACCTTGAAGGGCGGGTACTGGTGATGAAGTAGTGTCACCTCCCTGAGAATTCCCTTAAGCCATGCAAGGCTTCCCACCCCTCTCAAGGTGACAAAGCCATGTCGGTCCCTTCTGCACTGCCAGGCTGTGCATGAAAGAGAGAGATCCCTACCCAGAAATCCCCTGACAGCTCTGAAAGAACTGAGCCTCCCTCAAGGACATCTATTAAAACCACACTGCTCAGGTTGGATTTATTTAATATTCCATACAAAAAAATACGCAGCTGATGTCTGTTCTACTTTATGAGGCAGAGAATCTGCGTGGATGTGATCGTCTCAAACCTGGCCTGCTGCTCCCTTGGTTCTCACATGCACACACAGCTGCAGTGTAAGTGTTTCTGCAGATGCATCTTCCCAAAGAGTATTTTCCATGGGGTTTTGATTGCCACCGGCACCCCTCCTTCCTCTGCTGGGAAAGTCACACTTCCTGCCACCACTGTCCTTCAGCTCCAAATCAGGCAGGAAAGCATTTGTTCTGTCTGACTGCTGCTTTTCAAAGCCTGACCTGTGCCCCAGGGTGTTTTGTGGGGGCAAGAAGCTGGCAGAGGAGCTCCCCTGGTCCAAGTCTGTAACTGGTTATGGCATACTGATTGAATAAAAGGAAATACTCATGATTTCTAAAGGAGAGGGGGATGCAGACAGGAGCCATCATCAGGTCCAGAGGGGGCTTCCCTCCCTCATTATGAACAGGTCAATGTCCCAAAGGAGAACCAAAGATAAAAAGAAAAAAATGCCCTGGCCCAACAAATCAACAGTTCAATATATCATAATCGCAAGGTCTTCCCACTTGATGAGAATCCAACTCGGCTTCTGTAAATTAGATTTTTCCAGACAGCGGTGGCAGGGCCCCTGGCATTCCCCCTGAGAGCCCCGTGTTGGGTCCGAGGAGGATCTGGAAAGAAAACAATTGGTTGAGGGGTTTCAAGGACACAAGATGGCTTCCCATGCTGTTGCCCCCCACAGGCATTGGTGGCACTCTGCAGCACCAGTCCTGTGCCTTCTGCAAGACCCAAGGTCAGTGCCCAACCACAGCCCCTATTTCAGCCCCTCACAGCATATTTTGGCTAGTGAAAGCCAGGTTGTGCTTGCCAGGGATTGCCACCAGTCTGGCACTGCTAATTGGCAGGATTGTCCCATTGGAACATCCAGAGAGAGCACCTGGTGGGATGAGTGAGGCCGCAGACTGCACCCTTCTCCCCAAGCTCCCTCAGCAGCTGCTCACAGCGGGAGGTGCAGGCACTCCCAGCCACCTCTGCAGGGCCGGCAGAGAGGCCTCACCTGTCGCTGCTGCAGCTGCTGCTGTTGCTCCATCTGCAGTTTTTCGGTTTCAAAGACGACAGGAAGAACCAGAATCATGAAGGAGGTGGTCCCAATCCACAGAGCTGCCCTAGAGAATCTATCAAGGAGAAAGAACCTTAAGAATCAGTTCTTTAGCCGCTTCTTAATGGCACAGTCGCGCGCTTCCCTTCCGTACCTCAATCTCCAGCGGTCCCCCAAATCCAGCCCCGAGCTCCGGGGTGTCCCCTTATCCCCGCCCTTCCCACGCCGCCCATAAACAAAAAATGTGGCTTGCCGCTCCCTGCAGACCCCGCACTGCGCTACCAGCGGCCAAAGCCACCGCGAAAGCCGGCGGAGCCGCCCCGCGCGCCCGCTCTGCCCGCCAGGCCCGCTCCGAGGCGCTCCCGCCGGGCCCGCCGCCCCCTCACCTGTACATCTTCTGCGCTACCGTCAGCGACAAGTCGAACGTAGCC
>VZTN01012422.1:568351-601044 GCA_013400515.1 Erpornis zantholeuca
CCCGGCGATCCCCGTCCGCCGCCGGTGGGATCCGCCGCGTGTCCCGGGAGCGGTTTGCGGCCGCCGCGTTGCCGTGGCGACGGGATCTCCGCTCCGCCTCCTGCGGTGGAGGGAGACGGGGGCGGAGGGGCCGGGCAGCGGCTTGGGGGTCGGGCTCTGCTCACGGGCTGGCTTCGTCAGATTAGCGCCGTGCTGGCCGCGTTTTCCTTAACGCCTTCCCTAAAATGCTCCACTCGCTTGGAAGAGTTTTGTAAATTGTTTTTGGTGGGGACTGTTTGTTTATGTTTTCGGATAAATAACTAAACGCCATTAGGCAGAGAACCCCTCCTTGCTTGGGAACCTGGGAGAAGTGGAGGAGGTCTGGGGTTCTGGACTGCACGTGTTCAGGGGATGGTGGGTGAGGAGTTGGAGTGAGAAGAACCATACAGAATCACAGAATCAGTTAGGTTGGTCATCAAGTCCTGTCTTTGACCGAACACCACAGTGTGAACATGACTGTGACACTAAGTGCCATGTCCAGTCTTTTCTCAAACACCTCCAGGGACGGTGACTCCACAGCAGCAACTCCTCACACATCTTCCTTTGCAGCAGTCCCAGCATCCTGATTTCCTGTGCACATTGCAAAGTCCTCCCTTTCTGCACATGATGGAATAAATTTAGATTCATCATGTTACTTGCTGGCCTGTATACCATGGGAGGTGGCAGTGGCACTTGGTTTGGATAATATTTTGAATGAATGGCAACGGGTACGTAACACATATCACCAGCACTTTTTATGTTACAGAAGCAAAATGCCACTCCTAAACTATAAAATAATTCTGCAGTATGTTAGAATAGTGATCTGAAGTTACTTGCTTCATTGTTAAAAAAGCTTATGTTGAGGACTTCCTGGGGCTTTCCTGAAAAACTTTGGATTAATGAGATACTAAGATGCTGACTTTAGTTAAAAATGAAAAATAAAGACAAGGAAACAAAAAAAGAGAAGGGGGCAGCCAGATAAAAGGAGGAGAAAATAAAAGAATCACCAGCATTTGAGTTTGGTTTGTACATGTATTAATACTCCAGGAAAAAAAATTATCTAAGAGTCTTTCATTCCCAGAGTGCTTAATTGGCACCCTGCCTTAAGTGAGCCAGAAAATTGCTCACTTGGAATGAGAATTGGAAAAACAGCACAGTTAAACCTGGTGAGCTGAGACAAGAAAAATTTCTGGTGCTGCAGTACCTTTCGATAGTTCAGTTAACCGATATCCGGTTCTTGCATGATACATGCTATAAAACCAGTTGCCTTCTGGTATACTTCTCCGTGTACCAGAGTGTGCACTGGAAAGCAGTGATTTTTGCAATAAGAGTCATTATAATGGGGTGTGGCGGGGGAAGTCATACCCTTAAAAGTAGAATAAAAACTCACTGTTCGGAGCAAGATATTTGTGAAGTAGTTGTGGCTTCTATCACCATTTAATATCCATATGTGTGTGCATATATTGGAAAAGAAAGATGAATGAAAGGTCCAGATAAATGATAATTCTTTTTTGGAAGAAAAGCTGAGAGAATGTAGAATTACCATTTTGAAATGGACAAATGAAGGCAGCTCACCTGGGTGCTTATAAGAGCCAAAGACCATACAGGATAGTGAGGGACTGAGCTCTTAACACTCACGTTGGTTGTTTTTGGTTTTTTTTTCAGCAACGTTCACCTTCCTAGAAGAAATCTGTATGTTTCAGCACAGTTGTTGCTTGAGTTCTCCTTTCATTGAGCAGGATGACTATTGTAGTAATACATTGTAATTACTGTAAAACTAAACTGTCTCATGCCTCTAGGGTCTCAGAGTGATTCTCTGACTGCCTCTTTCTGTGGAGCAGAGACCTGGAAAAAGCCAGGCAGCCCATCCCCATTGCCTTGGCATGTGAGGTGAGTGCTTCTTTCTGTGCCTGGTTGCTGTCCCCACAGTGGATAATACCTGTGTGAATGGTCTCGTGGTTGGTAAGATTTGTCAACAAGAGTTCAGAAAACTTCCCCTGGAGACTAAGAAAAGGACGTTCAATGTCTGATTTCTGCTGCAATTTGTTTCAGGAATCTTTCTTCTTCTGCATGGTTTAATTAAATTTTATTTCTTGCCAGACTCCATTACCTTGAAAAATGCTGTGGAATTTTCTCACTGCACCAACCCCTCAGGGTATTTTGGCAGCAGTTTTTCATCATTGTTTCTCCACCTACATCAGGTAGATATGGAGACAAGAACTGACTGTTGCTGTTTCTAGCATTGTCTCTCAGTATATTGCAAATACACCCATATATATATATATATATTTAGTTTGACATATGATTTTCAGCTATGTTAAAAGCGTTATGGTGTAGTACTGTGCATCCTTCTGTGCCTGTCACTCTATGGGGAGAAAGAACACCTAGTACACACTCTTCCTCCCAAGACGGTAACTACAGAGATCACTTAGGAATTACAAAAGCCCATTAAATGGTGAAGAACTTGTATGTAACAGTCATTGTGTAAGGAAGCTGCCTATGTTCCCAGGAAGACATCTTTGGGAACACTGATGGAACGCTGAGAGATTGACAGGATGAAGATAGGGCTGTAGCACATGGCAGTGTGGAAATTTTGGAATAGACCCAAGCTGTACTTGGTAGCCTAATTTGAAGCATCTTCTTCAGCTTTTTTGGCTTGCAAGTGGTAAAGAATCTATAACTTAGATGTTCTCAGAGCTGCTTTTAACTCCATAGTGTTCCTCTTGCCTTTTTTCATACACACTAGGGGATTATTATTGTTCTCTGTTATATCAATAATTACAGGGAAACCCCATTGACTGGTGAATGCAGTAGATCTATTCTGGGCTTATTCTGATGTCAAAGAGAATATTTATTTTAGTTATTGTATTGAAACTTGCTACATTGCTTGGTGGGCTAAATGAGACTGAGTTTAAAACCTATAAAAGAAAACTTTTTTGGCATATTGAAATTAATTCCTCACCCTATTAAATTTTTCAGCAGTGAGGTAATTCTTGTTGCCTCAGTGCTCTGCAGTTAATGATGTCCCTTCTTTCAGAACCCTAGATATTAAATACCTCACCTATATTTTATTGACAAAGCCGACACTTCTTTTTCTCTCTCTGTTTCTTTATTTCGTTATAGCTAACTCAAGAGATAAAAGAACAGCCGTTCCACTGCTTTATAGAGAAATGTGCTTTCCTCCCGCTTGACTGTCACAGCTTCCACCACCAGGAGGCCCTCATTCCAGTGCTTATAGCTAGGCAAAGAAAACACAAGGAGAGTGAAATAGAGAAACACACCTGCACAAGAGTAATCTGAAATTAATACTTTTCCTATAAATAGAGGTTTTCAGAGTCCTGTGCAGGTATCTATTAATTAATTATTGCAGCATCCTAATATACAGCTATTATGGATGCCATCACTTTTGGATATAACAAAGAGTTTGTCACAGGTGGTACCTGTTTGAACAGCTGAGTGACAGCCAGGAAAGGTCATGCCTCTGTCTTCTGGATGGATCTTAGTAGCCTAAATAAAATAACAAAATGCAGTAAAGCACAGGTTATATTTCTCATCCCTCACGTGTGTCCTCTATCACCCAACAAATATGCCTTCACCTACTTTGCCTCTGCCTTCTCCCTTTTAGTTACTTACTTATTCACAGATTCTTAATTTTCTTTCACTTTTCACAGCTGCCTTTTATAGTCTCCTAAAAGTTCTAAATATCTGCACTAACACTCTTTCTGATTGTTCTATTTTGCTAAACAGACCTTTAGAGAAAGGAGGAAGAAGAAATGTTTTCATCCTTATTTTTTTACCAAATCACGTACTTCTTCCCTACTGGCTTTTCAAAGCTGCAGTTGTTACTTTAGCTGAAATGTAGACTTTGTTATTCAAAAGAACACTGTGTACATGATCTCTTAACTAAAAAGTATATAGAGTTGTCATTCTTTTTTCCTTAAGCCCTATTTTTTTTCTCTTCACTGCTGAGTCAAGCCTTGTATATCTGCTTCTGTGCTAGTTTCCCACGGTCATGTTTCAGTACTGATGAGTCCAAGACACAGCTTTGCAATGCAGTCAGAATGGATGATAGGTGAGAACAGTTCTGCTCCTATCAGGAAATGCAGCCCCTTCAAGCTGTAAGGCTGCAAACTGAGTTACCCCTTGCCTTTCAAACTCAGTTCCTGCCTTCCTTCCCTGAATTTCCACATACATACTACATGTTTACATTTGTTTACTTGGGTCTCTCTAATATGTACTAACGTGGCAAGCATGTATCCTCTCCTCTAAGAAGCAGAAGAAGTGTAAATGAAGCCACGATGTTGTATGCAGGCAGTTGAGCCACACACATGCCCTAGAGAGAATCCATTGCTTCCCTGACAGGAGTTTGCCACGAGGCTGTCTTTGGTGACTGGGAGACCAAAGGTTTAGAGATCATGTACAGCCCACAGCAGTGAAAGCTTGTGTTAAGCTTTATTTCACTCTTTTCCTATTACCTGACTACTCTTTGCTTGTTTCCACATCTGTATTTCATTAGATTCCTTGTCTCTTACTTTCACAGTCATCTGCTTCCATGGCTCACTTAAGATGTCCTTTCCAGGAAATGATGAAATATTAAACCTCCAGTCTGTAGGTTCCTGCTGAGCAGATGCAGGGAAAGGGAATGCCAGGGAAAGGGTCTCAAGCATTGCTCTGTATGGGTTGGTGTTTTGGTGCTGTTGTAACCCTTCACCACAGGCAGCTGCTGGAGACAAGATGCTCGGCCTTTGGACTGCGCTGCTGTGTTGTTTATAAAGGAGAGCAAACAGGACCTGCATTCTAAATTCCCTTCCAAGCTGATTTCATCTCAGGCCTCAGATGAACACAAATTGTTCTTTGCTCATACAAACAAGTGGCACTTCCGTATCATGAACTGCATCATGAGATACTGTAGAGCTTAGTGTATGTATAACACGCTATGAAGATGGGAGAGAAGTGCTAAGTATTCTTTCCTCTTCCCTGTTCTTTCACCATTCCCTCTATATCTTCACTTAGGCACACTAACAGCTCCAAGAAGCTACACAAACTGGGACTATTCCCAGTTGGAACCAGAAAAATTCAAGATGAACAAACTGCTGTCACCAAAGGGAGAGTCATAAGAACATTGACCTAAGCATTCTCCCTAGACTCCGCTAATCAAAATAAGAATTTTGTATCCAACCCAGGTGGTCAATTTTTCCCCCAGGATGCCTTGATCTATAGGCCTTACTCTACATTAATGCTTTGCGTTAGAAAGATACGCCTGTGGATGGCCTCCTATCAAATGCAAAAATTGGAAGTAATGTGGTCTTTAGATGATGTGGTGGCTGCAACAACATGACAATGGACTGTGTGGCCCAGAAAGTCCTTTTTGGTATCTGCTGCCAGCTCATATGCAGATGAGGTTGTTTTTCAGGCTTTTGAGGAATGAAGACGACAGCTCACCAATGGTCTGCACTACTTCAGGATGTCAATGTAGAACCCACTCCTACGAGGCCTGTGAAGGCCAGGTACAGTAGTATTTACAGCAATAAATGGGAGATCTGGTTGGTTCTGGTTTCTTGTCCCAATTCCGTGTTGTTCCCTGGGGTAGCAAGGGCTGCAAATATGAGACATATTAGCACCAGGTAGAAGGTGATCTTGGTAGCTCAGCAGCTGTCACACAAGTAGCAGCACAGTGTCAAGTGTGTTCAGCAGCAGTAAAGTAGGATCTTCCTGGCTTCACAAAGGAAAGTGAATGCTGAAAATAGAAATTTTAAATTTGCATCAAATATCCAAGCAAAATGAGCCTTAATGGAGTGTGCTCTCTCTGCATAAACTTAAAATAAAACATAAACGAAATCTTGGATTGTAAGCTTAGGAACAATGTTTTTCATTCTGCTTCCCTTCGTCAGATTCCTTCAAGATGACAAGCAGTTCAGAGAAGACTGGTAAGACTGCTAGGAATGCAGGATAAAAATATATTCACAAATATGTGCGGCCAGCATGTGGATGTGTCACAGAAGCTCAGGCTTTCATTAAAGTATTCGTTGCTCTTAAGGAAACTTTCCTTGTCTGACCATCCAGAAGCCACTCTGTCAGTTACACTGGGACTGAAGCCCTTTCTCAGCAAGCAGCTCCAGCGACACAGCAAGTGCCTCGCTTGTCTCCCTACACCCCCCACACTCACACAGTCAGACCAGGTTTCTTTACTGGCTCAAGCCGGGGCTTCCCTTAGCAGAGTCTCAGACATCTGGATCCTTAAAATAATTTAATCATGGTGCAACAAAAAAATAGCAGCTTGAGCTGGCTATCTCCGAGGAGGGACCCCAAAGAAAGCCCTGGATTTTTACACCCTCCCAGTGTGTGTGTGAAAAAGTCCTGGCTCTTCCTGCTGAGCCCTCAGCTCCTGCTGTGTCTCAGTGTCCGGTCACCTGGCTGTGCCACAGGTCCTGTGCCCTCTGTTGTGCAAAAGGTCGGTGCCAGTTCCTGGCCTCTTGCCTGCGGCTCTCACCACCCAGAGCTCAACCTGTGGCTGACACTGCAGCTGCACACCGAGCTACCTGCGCTGAATGTGTTCGACAACTCTCTTCATCTTGTTACTGTAACTGACAAGTTTGTCACTTCGCGTTTGTTGGATTTTTGGGGATTTTTTTTTAATCAATTCGACATGAAACAGGAGTTATTCCATAACCATTCAGAAAGATTTTCTTGAAGTTTTCTGCGGATGTTCTATCACCCTAATTTCAAACACATGCCCACAAGCACCTTTTGCACTTCCTCTGCTGTTCAGGGATTCTTGTTTATTGCAGGTCATCATTCCCCAGGCAACACTCACTGTCTGTATTGTACTTACTAACCAAGATCCAAGATACAGCAGACATTTCCTTCAGAAAAGAATAAGGGAAGGGAAAGTAAGGGAAGAATGTGGTACAGGGAAAAATTATACTTAACTTTGATTTACGCACCGAGTGCTTAAATATTGTGAAGAATCTCATCTTTTTAATAGGAGGGAAGGCATGTCATATACAGAAACTGGTTCCCAGCTCACACATGTGTGTAATTTGATTCATTTTGGAAATAAAAGCAAATGAAAACTTGAGTCTCTGAAGATTTAAATCTTGTCACTCTGAAAGAAAGGGAAATTGTTTTCATGGGTCAGCAGACCGGCTGTTCTCACAATTCATTCATTCATTTACAGTTGAAGTAAAGTGCTACTTCAGTTCCAAGATTAAACAACTGGTAGTGATAACTTGTTGTCAGGGATCATGTCAGGATGTCAAACCTGGTGTAGAACACAGAAAAGCTTGTAAGAGAAATTGAGATAGGTGAGCCAGTGTGCAGCAGTCTGCAAATAAGGATAATCTGCTAGTAAAAATGGAGATTGCGGTATCCAAAACAAATGTCCTAATCTGCTATTTAATCATCCAGGCAAGTAGTGACACTTTCCAAAATGCTCCATAATAAGCATTTATTTTGCAGTCAATGGAACTGCAGGTGCTCACCACTAATCTTTTACTGTTTAATTATGAGCCCCTGATTTAATTCCTGGTTTGATATCTTGAGACCTGAATAACCTGGATGATGGCGTATAATGCAACAGCATGACCACTGTAGCTGGGTAGAGAGTAGCAAATACTTTGAAATGTCCAACAGAAAACCATGGGAATTTTGTGCATATTTTTTGTTAGTGTTTTAGAGAAAAGGAAAAATGCTTATTTGTCACACAAAAAAGGGAAAGGCTCTAAGCACAGCATGCAAAGAGAGAAGGAAAAAAAGCAAGAGAGGGATATTCAGACAAAGCAGCATGGAAGAAAGTATGAATGGTGGAAGGAATGGTAGTGGTAAATGTACATAGAGGCTGCATTGAATCAGAGGCTGGGAACGCTGAACCAGATACAGAAGCCTGTGAGGATATTCAAAGCCAGTGTTGATCGAGTCAAATATTTATTTATCTACAAATGCTTCAGAAATAAACTGAATTATATTGCTCTTAAATTGAAGTCAAGAACAGTGCCTATATTATTATACGCTTTGGGAGTTTTCCTGTATTGTAGATTGAAGCAGGGAGGGGAGGTGGCGTGATAAGAAATAGGTGATCAATCACAAGTCTGTCTGTCCTGTTAAAATCCAGAGTCCTTGAAAGCAAGCTTGCAGGAGAGCAAGTTATTCTTCTTAAAATTTGAAATTAGGTATAGCAAACATTTTCTTTTATATTTACCCATGCTGCCAACGACTTCTCTCAGCATAACACACATTTTACTCAGTTTTCAACTTGCTGATTTATACAAATTTTTGTAATAAAATTTGTGTTGTCACATGTCTGTCAACAAGTGGAAGCAAAACCTTTGGCTTCTCTTGACCAAGCCAAATTGAGTTTGGTTTATTTTTTCTTTTAATAGTCACTATTAGAGCAATGCTGATGGAATCCAGGTCACATTTTATTTTATTGAATCCCTGTCTTTGCTTATGTTTATGTATCATCACAGTGATATTCCCATGCTGCTGGCCACATTCCTCTTGCCATAGGCAGAGCATTGCCATTTTAGCATGTTGGAAAAAGCCCTTGAATTGGTGCTGCTTTGTCATCATGGAGTAGCAAGGGGGAAATATATTTCCTTAGGAATTGTGCAGGGCATGGAATTTCGGAGAGATTAGTTTGCTTATAAAACTGCCTTAGAAAAATACAGTAACCATGTGATGCTGGTGCCATTTTTTATCCAGACCGGCAGACTGAAACACACAAGTGTGTTGTGATTTGTTAATTTTGTTAAAGCAGTTTATGGAGTCAATAAATCTTAAGGGAAGAAACATTCCAAACTCATTTCTGTTGGAGACAACTGACTTGGCTGTGAGCTTTACGGAATAATTCCATCAGTTGCTTTTTACTAGATAAGGACATTCCCTGGTGTCATAGATATTTTGCAAGCCTACAATTTCCTTCTACGACCCTGAAATTTCTCCGGCCATTTCAACAGGAGAGGATTCTTTTATTCCTTTTCCCATGACTGCAACGTGCAGTTGCAGACTGCTACTAGCACTAGTGCTGCTGTATTTTGCCCTAGAGACAGCTATGTTTCACTTGGGGATGGGCCAGGCTTTTTAAAGGGAATGCATGAGAATTAAGGCATTAATCCTAACAATATAGTAAATTACTGAAATTTTTTCTGCCTTTCATTTCTCTTGAAAGAACTGAGACATGGACAAGCTTCTAACAAGTACCATCCTCATCAAACAAGCAAATCTTCTAAGTCCAAACAGGTAAAATATAAGCCAGTGACTTTTCCAGGTATATAATGGGGAAGAAAAGGTTAAATGCTATTTTTTTTACTAAGAATCTTCACGCTTGTTGTTGTGAAGGCCTTTGCTATGCTATAATATGTGCTCCCCAAATGTGAATCAGGAGAGTGTGTATACACAGATGTGTATGTGTTTGTCAATCCCAGGCAGCTGGAACCCATCAAAGCTGCTTGTGTGTGTGTGTTCCTTTGTGTGCCTAAGTAGTACAAATAGATTCCTTAGGTTTTGGATTCACTGACATGTGCTAGGCGCAGGGAGTCTAGACTACTAATATTTAGTATTTCAGACCTCCACACCCAAGATGCAAAGCTTGGAAAGGATAAGAAGGAAAGCATTTGGAAAGAGTCTCAACATATGCTGGAAATTAGAGAACTAAAAATAGCACCTCATCTTGGAGAGGTAATGCAGTGCTTGGAGAAGGATAGGATATGATGTCATAGATTGAGTTAATTTTTCTCTCTCCTGCTGACATAGCTGATTTGTTGGCACCCATATATGCCCTGCAATAAAAAAAAAATTCTTAAGGGCAGTTGCTCATGTAAAGGCAGTGTGGAAGTGGGATTGCTTTGCACATTTTAGTGTTGCTTTTTTGTCAGTTTTTCTCACAGATTCTGCCCCTAAGCCAAAACTGTCCCTCCCCGTCACCGCTTAAACCCTTTTGCCTTCCTGAGAAGAACAGGTGAGAGGACTTTACTCCTTTCTTTGGAAGCAGGTCCTCTACCCTTTCAAATCTACTTGAATTCCTCCTGAAGCGATACCCAGAAAAGTCCTTCACCCAGACAATTCAGAATCCTGAGCTGATCTGCAGATGCTTTTACTTTAGTAAATGTTCTTCAAGAGCACTCAGTCATTTCTTACTAATGCCTGGAATGAAAGATGGTTGTTGTTCTCTTCAGCTTCTTATCTCCAGTTTGCTTTTCCTGCATCAGCACTGTGATAGCTGAAGCTGGGGAACAGTGGCCGGCCAGTTAGGAACATCTCACAGCTGCAGTTCAATACTGAATACATTTTTGAAATCAAATATTTTAGTGTCTTGTGACTTCCTTCTTGTTTGATGCTCATTGCCCTAAGAACAGAGGTTATGTGGGAAATCTAGTCTCAAACTCTGACCTATTCCTCTGTCTTGGGTTGCCTGACTGTTAAAACAGGGAGTGCTGCCTTAATAATCCAGTGGAAGAATAACAGTGGAGGACAGACAAAATAGGAAGAAAGATTGCAGTAGAAAATACTGGGGTATATTGAACCTCAGTGGGAGTTGTTTTTGAATAGGAGTTGTGCACCTGCACAGAGTTTCAGAAACACAGATATGTCATTTATAATCACCAATTCAGCAAAAACATGAGAAGGAGCTATTAATAGCTTTTTTTTCAGATATGGGCAGAGAAATGTTTAATAAAGGACTCACTTCCAGTAAGGCTGGTGAAGAAGCCATGGTAATCCAAGGAAAGGAGAGCAATGGATTAAAAAAAAAAAAAGAATTATCAGGCTAATGAATCTCTGAAGTTTAAAGGTTTGAGATTGAAGAAAATTATTAGCTGGACTATTACTGAAAATTAAGGCTCTGTTTTAGCAAAATTAAGGAAGCAGTATTTTAAAGCCAATTACAATTTCTGAGACCTTTAAATATTATTCTAAGGAAAAAAAAAAAAAACCTGTATGATGATGCACTCAATGCCGATCCAAGTTTTGGGGTTTGAAAAACAAATGGCTTATGATCTCTTGTGTCCAATAGCCTGGCAAACATGGAATACAAATGGAGCAAGATTGGGGTTTTTATTTGTGCTTTACATATGAACTCAGTTGCACAAGAACAGGCAAAGCCAAGAGTAGAAAACTGGGCAAAGGAAGAGCATGTTCAGTTCTGCAGCATGGTTGGTTTAAAAGGAAAGCTGATACCAACCGAGCGGCTAAGCTAGAAAACCTGAGCTTTTCCAAACTGATAAGGAATGTGGAAAGACTGTTAAATTTATTCATTTTTCTAGTAGTGGTTCTTCATAGTTTGGTGGGGTTTTTTCAAATGAAGAAACGTCTCAAATACCAGTGCTGGATTTCTTCCAAATGTGAATTTAAAATGTTTTTCCTGTAATAAGTAATTTTTTGATGTGACCAGTGAAATCCACCGTGACCTAGAAACTTAAAATTTTTTATCAGCTGCACTTTAAATACATCCTTCTTTCTGAAGCATGCTAATGAAAATGTTGTCCCAAGTACAAAACAGAACACTGTACTCAAAGTCATTATTCACCCTACTTGACAAGAGTAGCACTCAGCTTCTTTGAGCTGGAATGCATTAAAGGGGAAAAAAACATTCAATTAATTATGCTTTTTTTCAGCTGTAACACTGAAAACTCTGCTGTCCTATGTTTGGTGCATAAAGCTGCTTTGCTTCGTGCCTTTTTCAGACTGATTTTCCGTGCTAGTGTGTGAATAAGTTAAAGAAGCATTGACTCTTTTGGCCATAACAGTTAAGATAGAATTTGCAGTACTTCCAACTTCGTTTGCATTAGGAGTCGGAATCTCTTTGTGAAGAATATGCACACAGAGTCCTATGTTCTGCAGCATTGCAGATGCATCTGTGAGACATTTTCTTGTTTTAACTCCCTTTCTCATGAGTTATTGCAGTTAAATAAAATTTTCTGACTCAGCTTCCTGCAACAAATCCTTGTTGCTTCTCTCTTATTTTTTATCATGCACCAATGTGTTCACCTGCTGCCAGACAGATTCTACTCCCTGTATTTGCATTCAGTCCCAATTCAGTAGTCCCTCTGTCTACAAGAACGGTGACAGTCCACCAAATGGCAAAACTGATCCAATACCATGCCAAGGCAGTCTTTCCCGCATCTCCCAGCTGCCCGATTCCATCTTTCCTTTCTTACTGTTCAGATAAGCACCAGAGGAATACAAAGAGGAGAAATGCAAATCATAATGGCTTGCTGGGTTAAAGCTAACCTCAGGCTCACTCTGAGAGCTGAAACACCAGGCATTAGTTAGGGCAGAGTAGGAGCCCTACCAGGATCAGGCCCCTGGTGCCAGGGACTGGCCATGTGATGTATTTCATTCCCTTAAGGAATGGCTTCCCATTTAATCTGGGAGCAGAGGATTGTTTAGTCAATTCTTCTGGTTTACTCAGTGAAATGAAGATATTCACCCATGGACTTTAACCAGGCCTGTGACTGAGCCTTGATTCAAATGCTAGTCAAAGCTAGTCAGAGGCACTGTCACCAAATTTGAAGGCTGATAACAGTTTCATACCAAATAAATTTTATTATTGCTTTCTTCATCCTACTTTTATGTGATCTTGGAGGCAATTCAAATGAACAAAGATATATGCAACTGCAATTACTACTCCCACTTAGCTACATATGTGGGCAGTCATTTCATAATTAGTCTGTTACTTCTGTTTATCATAAAGTTAATATTAAGCTGAAGTAGAACAAGGTGCACTTATTCCAGAACAAAAATCTATGTATGTGGAGTTAGTCAAGAGCAGTTATTTTGGAATTTGCAACAGCTGTTTAGAAAGCTCTCGCAGTATAAAAAAAGACCTGCGCTTCCCAAAGTATGCATTTCATGATTCAGAGTAATATATTTTACCAACTGCATTTCATTTTTTTCAATAGCGATTAAAATAGAGTCAATTTTTTTTTGTGTAGAGACTGAAAAACCGTAAAAGGTCACAGCACCAATCGCTCAAGCAGAAAGAAATGCTAAAAATGAAAAAGCTGCTTTAAAAAGATATATTTTTAAAAATATCTGTTAGCATAGGCTAGAAATGTGCTCAAAGGGTTAGGGTTGCGATTAAGGGTAGGGTTAGGGCAGTGGTTAGGGTTAGGTTTAGGGTTGAGAGAGTCAGAGAGCCTACAGCTCCAGGAACACTGGGGCTGGAAAAGGCATGCCAAGGTGATCCTGGCAGGGCCCCAACATTGCTGCACTTACATCCCAGCTGCACCAAGCTACATCTGATTTTCTGACATATAGTGCCTATTATGAGTGTTACTTTTTTGTTTGGTTGGTTTGGGTTGGGTTTTTTAACTTGGTTTTTTTTTTAATGGGGTTTTTGTTTTGGTTTTTTGTGGGGGTTTGTTTGTTAATTTGTTTTTTGGTTCTGGTTGGACTGTTTTTTTGTTCTCTTTGTTACTCCTAAATCTAGGTCCAGGTCAGCATTTCTTTGACTGATCACTGGTGAGTTGTTCACAGCCATCAGGCCAGCAGTGCCAAGCCTGTGTCTCGCCTGTTAAATTTATATCCCTGTATTCCTCAGAAAACCTTGTGCCCCCACTTCTCGAGGCCTCTGCTATTGCACCAGGCCTGCATTTCTCTGCACTGCATCGTTGTGCTGGTCATAAATCTATTTTTCTACACAGAATAAGTGTTTGTTACTTTTATTTCTATAAAATGATGGCTGTACCACACACAGATAAACAGAAGTAAAACAAATTAGCTGTAGACTTGGTTAATTATGGAAACTGCTGTCATAGCTAACCAAGGAAAAGGTACAGAAGGGTCGAGAGAAGTTTAGACAAAGCAAACCTGACAAGGCTCAGTCCTGAAGCTTTGCCTATTCAGTACAAAGCTTTTGGCACATTACTGAGTGGCAATAGTCTATTCCAGGGCTGCATGTTTCAGCCCCGAAGGTCATGAGCAGGTAAGAGCAAACTGTACACACGATCACATAATCCATCATGTTTGGATTTTTTTTAGAACTGCTTATGCTGGCATATTTTTCTTTTTTGGGGTAGAAAAAAGCATGTAAGAATTAGAGTCTCAGTTATCTGAACTTCAAAAAGTAGAAGTTAGCTCAAATATTGCATAGTCTTTACAGATAAAATTGCATGGCATAGTGAAGGGTAGACAACAAGGGTAATGGCAAGGATAGGCAAGCACTGAAATTGCTTGCTTCTTTCTCAAAAGATGAAAGAAAATCCACAGCCTCCCCAGGCAAATGAACATCTGATTCTACTCTGAGCCAGATAATCTCTTGATGTCCCTTTCAGTCGTCTTGTTCTCTATTACTAGTTTGGTTTTTTATTTTAAATAAAAAATTCCTTGTGCACTCTCAAAATGGACAGTTTTTCTAACCTCCTTTGTCTTTTTGACAGATTAGATGTGATACACTGATGCGTGTCTCCATAAATCCTCTAACTCAGTTTAGGTTTTGCAAAGCTTGAAAGTGGCCTTGTTTGCTTTTTTATTTAATTTTATCATGTCATTCTTAATTGTATATGTAAAGAATTGGTTATTTCACAATCACCTATTAAAATAGTGAATCTTGTGGTGCTTGGACTGCTATCACTTACTGTGTTTGTATAGTTGACATACAAATTATTTATTTTTCATTTATAAAAATACCCATTCCTGAATTCTATAGTTGGTGTTTTGATATGACTGTTATCTTCTTTTCCAGTCACATACAGTCTGTTGGGTTTCTTACTTGACCTGGCACCTCTTTTATATCAATGGGCACAGCGCTCTTAATTCATCACTTCCTCTATAGATGCAATGCTGAACCATGGTCTGGACAGGACATGTTGATAGACAAAAGGGAGATCTCTAATACTATAATATATCCTTAGTGATTAATTCAAAATAAATTAGAGGTAGCAAAATCTGTGTCTTTTTAATGCAGGATCACTCCCAATACTGTAGTATTGAATACTTTTGTCAAGGCTTTGCCTAAGGATCTCAAGACTGCAACGGAGACATAACTCAGTTTCCCAGTACCATCTCCATTCCTTCCAGTAATTCCATTACTGTAATAATGGAGCTCTCCTGTTACTCCAGTCTGAATTACAAAGCTTGGCTGATCTGATATTTTTCCAGTCCTACCCTGAGACCCATTGTATGCACAGAGCTTTTGCAGTTCATCTTAGTTCTGACCAGAGACAGAAAACAAAACCCCAACAAAACCCATGATTTCCCTATTGCAACTATGGATGAAGTTCATGAGGATAAAAAAATCAGCTGGATACTTGAAAGGAATGGGAAGGAGGTGTCTTTACAAACAAACTGTGGGTCTGCTGATAGGTAAAAGCTAGATACTGAGAGGTGAAAGAAACGATGGGAGGAATTCCACTGATTTATCAAAGGTGTGAGAGGGATCTGTCTTTTCAAAAAAACTGTGCGTTTGCTGATAGGTAAAGATAGATACCAAGAGATGAAAGAAGCAATGGGAAGAACCATAAATTCCATAGGAAAAGAAAAAGGGAGGTGTACATTAGACAGGGGTCTGTATTAGGTGATTTGGGGAGCCTGTACCTCTCAAGTACCTCAGCCAATGGAGAAAGAGAGAGGAAAATGCAGCTGGGAAATTAGGATAAAAAGGAGGCTGCGTCCTCTAACAATTTGAGAGACCCCAGGGGAATGCCCCATGACCCCTCCCTTTATTCAAATAAAGTAACATGACTCCTCTGTCTCCTTTTTGGACAAAAACCTGTGGTGTTTGTAGATTAATTTTCCTGATATACTTAATATTTTATGGTAATGGTTTGACTTGGTTCTTGTCCAAACTGGTACAAGATCTCGAGTGAGAGGAAATGCGTATCACAGTGGTGTGTCTCATTCCAGTACCTCCCTCAGATTTGGAGATGCACTGGTCAGCAGCAGAACCTGTAAAACGGAAGGAGAAGACTGAGAGATACTTCTACTCACTTGGGCCAATGTGTAAGAGGATGGGCTCTGTGGGGTTATTGTGCAACCCCAGCTGGAAGCTGAATGAGTAATTAATGATCACACAGCATTTTGAATTTGTAGAATGTAATTTATTGCTCAAAGTAGCACTTTGGAGTGGGAAATGGCCTTCATATTCTGTGCATTCATTGACCTTTCTGAGCACCATTTTACAAACTAAAAGGATAATGAAGGGAAGGTTGTTTACAGAGAGAGGTATTATCTGCTGCAGAGCTGCCCAGCAGCACCAGAAGGGTCACCCTTTGCATGTGCATTCTGTTCTGGAATAAAAGCATACTTTGTGAAGGAATTTGCCTTTAAAGGGCTGTCTGGCTAAGTGCTCTTCTGGAATAGCTCTCGCGGAATAATGCGGTTTTCAAAAGCAGTGCCAGCCGCTTCCTCTGTATAGACAAAGCCTTGGTCTCCCAGGATTAGACTTTTGGTAGTTATATAAGTCGGTTGATGTTTTGAATAGGGACCCTTCAAGCACTCCTGTGATGTGCTGATGATGGATCAGGGCCGTGGGTTTTGTTGCTTGGTTTCCTGACTTGGCTAAGAAATGGCTTGGAAAAGGTGCCCTTGGCCTCCCATAGGCAGAGGGTGGGGAAGTTTTCACAAGCCCCTTGAAACAGGCTGAGATGCTGCTCCAATCCCTTCTGCCATTTCAAGCCTACACGAGGGGCAGCCAGGAACTCCTCCTGCTTGCAGGAGATGTGATGTCTCCTTGACATGCAGTCCCATATCAACTGTGCTACCCGAGGCAAGCTAAAACGGGCGATTGCTTTCCAAATACTGTCTTCAAGAAGACTGCAGATGTCTCGTAGAAGTGTTCATATCCTAAAAAGCACCTTTTCCATCCTTTTAAAATGGCAGATTAAGTCATGTGTATGAGTCAGCCTCATTTTCTTGTCCTGTGACTCCAGGCAAGTCACTTCTCTTCCAGCTCTCTGACAGTTTTTGGCCATCCAATCCAAAAACGCCGTGTGTGCCTTGTTGAGGAAGATGCGTGAGTGGCACCCTGGAAAAAACAAAAGGCAGAGCTGCGTTGAACTAAATGCCTTCCAAACCAACATGCTTTTAACGAAGGCTACCTTTTCCAGCTGCAGAGTAAGGGCACTGCGATACTCCAGGGAGACTGCGAATACACTAGTTGATAAATCACGGGCGAAGGAGTGATTGAAGACGGTGATGGAAGCGCGCTTCAGCGCGGGGCGGGCGTGAGGGAAGGTGCAGGGCCCATCCCCGCCGAGAGCTCGTGCCCGCCCTCATGGCGCCCCCCAGCGCCCCGCCCCTCAGCGCCGGCGGGAAGGCGGCGCGGCTGTGCCCTCAGGAGGAGGAGGAAGGCGGGCCACCGTGGCGAGCTCGGACCCTTCGCCCCGGGTACTGCACTGACCGAAGCAGTACCGGTCATGAGCTGGGGATTTAATGACAATTCTAATTTTGACGGGGAATTACGGTGCTCCGCGGGGGAGGGAGATTCAGCGGTTCCTCGCCCTTTGGGAATAGGAATGTACATCTCATGAGGAGGCAGCTGGCAGAGAAAAGCCAAATAAATCCATGTGTTGATGACGATTAATCAGTTATTTTCCTCTGAGGCAACAGATGCGAGATCCCGCCGTGGAGCCCCTTGGGGCAGGTCAGATCGCCCCCTGCCCCCGGTACAGGGAGCCAAGCTCTGCTGCTGTTTTCTGCCGGCCTCGGCCCAAGGGGAATTGCAGGGACCGGGTCCCTGACACACCCGCAGGCTGGAAGGAGTGCTCACATCTCGTGGAGTGATCCACGTCCTGCTCACGTACCCTTGAGTACTTGAGGTGGCACAAGACTGTTGGTGGTTTTTCATGGATTTGCTCTGTTGTCTCAGACTTTCACCCTTTTATCTGCTTTACTGCAGGCGGTGGTGACTGGAATCCTTCAGTTGTGCCAACACACCAGCAGCAGGAGAACGCCCCACTGAGCGGGAGGATTTTTTTCGTATCTAAAGCTTTTTAGATAGGGTGAGGTATAATTTCTAGAAAGTAGGTATAATCACCCTAGAAAGAAGGGTGAGGTATAATTTCTCCATTTTCCCCTGGAGCCTGTAGGAAGGCACAGGTCTGGGTCTGCCTTGTTTTTCTGCTGTGAGATGCCAATTGCCTAAGGATGGGGGAGTAGGAGAACAATCCCATAACCTGCTCAGCGGTGATTGAAGTGCAGGATTATGTGCATTTTGTGAGGACGTTTTTAATGAAGAAGGAGATTGTAATATAGTTTTAATGCCTCTTGCATTACTTTTTTTTCTTCCTTCAGTATTTGAAGCTAAGGGATTTTCCAAATCTCCCAAAGTATTTTTTAATTAATGTTTTGCTGTAATTATGTGAAGGCGTGATTTGTCATTCTGTAATTGCCAGGGTTCTGAAATTGAAATTAAATATATCCTGACACTATCAGAAAAAACAGATTTTATAAGAATATTTCCATTAAATACTAACAGAATAAGATAATTCTGAAATTCTGCTATTTTTTGCCTTGCTTTCCCAGCCTCTATATACATAAGATTCTTGCAAACAAATTAGTATCCATTTAGAAGGTGAAAAAAAGGTTTTTTGCAGATATTTAGCCTAAACTATCCCAACCACTGTTAGACATAGCCCATCTTATAATTTGTGGATTTTGTTAACAAGGATGACCAAGTAAATATATTGATGTGGTGGCCTGCAAAATGTTTGATTCTCCATAGCTAGAACACCAAAGGTAAGCTGACAATTTAAACAGAAGCAATTTAATCCATTTATAAAACCACAAAAATGATGCAGTACTTTCGTTATAAGATTGTATTTCTAAGGAACTACCTTGTATTCACTATTCTTGCATTCATAAAATTTAAGGAGGTCACACTTTGCTTATTTAACCATGCTATCACTAAGGGCCTGTTCTAGGCCTGTTCTAGTTCTGGGCCTCGCTTATAGGAAGTCACGTAGGCAAGGCAGCAAAGATTTGTGGAGTAAAGACATAGCAACCATGAGAAAACATGAAATGAGTTCTCTGTCTATGGGTTTGCATAATAAAAGTCACAGATTTTTATTACCCTTCTTTTGTCCCCTCCATGCAAGTCTACTCCATACAGGCATTACTTGCACATCTTCAGTGGATAATGGTAATTTTGGACCTCAGCAAGAACTTCAAAACAAACACAGCTTTAATAATCTGCTCTCAAGATACATCACTAAGGAGCTGTAGCCTTCTCAGCACTGTTTTGTGGGTTTTCTGTCACATAAAGATGGGGAAACTGAGCTGTTGCATTGCCTTTCCATTACCCATTCTGTCTGCAACTATGCTGACTTTTGTTATAGGAACACAGACTGCCTTTTGCATTTTTACCAGAATAAATTCCATTAGCAATAATTTATTTAAAATGTTCCCACCTCCAAAACTCATCTCTGACCCAAGATTCTCACAAGGTGAGATCTCTTTTCCTAACACCTGTGAAGCCCTTTCTAGCCAAACTGGTTCATGTGAGTGTAAAGACACAGATTTTCTCCTTGGTCTGGTAGGTCAGATAATAAAGAGCTGGAAGCTCTTTTCCAAATTTAAATCTGCATATGATGTCATACTGATGGGTTTCTGTAGTTCAAGGACTTCTTAAAAGTCTTTTTACAGACGTTTACTCATTTATTGCCTCCCCAAGACTGTCTTTGTTTGCATTTCCCAGTGGCGATCAATACTTTATTGTGTGCTCTTTCATGATGAAGGCCATGGAGGATCAAGTAGTCCAAGAAGAACCAGGATACCAGGATGATGAGGTAAATCTATGATTGATTGAAAACTATGTGCAGCAAATGTTTGAAGGTATTTTGATAGTGTTATGAAGTCCATGGAGGGACAGGAGGTCCCCAAAAACCATCAGGGAGTTCAGTGCATTTAAAATTTTGTTCCAGTCTACTACCAAGAAAATCTCATTCCCCTAGTCCCTGTACAGCCTGGCTCTTCAAGTAATCTTCATTAACCTTTCAAAAGCTATGCACAGTTTTTTAATGGGATTATTATTATTTCATCGTATTTTACACTTTTATATTAAATGCAAGGGAGCTATCAGTTAATTTTCTGCTTCTGAGGAATGATCATCAGCATGAAAAGAGCGAGAAACTATGGCAGAAAAGCTGCAGATTATGATGATGATAACACAAGTTTTATTAGCACAGCAGAGGATTAATTGCCTCTGAAGATACATTTTATGGAGAAGATGATAGGAAATGTGTAGGCCTTTTTGGTTCACTATGGCTTTGCTTATTTCAGTTGTCCAACAAGTTACGTATTGTTTGTGAAAAATCAATGATTACAAATCTGAAACAGTCAGGGAGATAGATGTAATAAAAAGTAAAACCAACATCTATTTTTTTCTGCTATTTTGTTTAGGAATCCTTTTTTCAGGATATTGACCTGCTGCAGAAGCATGGAATTGTAAGTATTAGCAATCACTTGATCACACAGAATTGTCCTTGAAAAGCTACTGTAGGGTTGTTTCCAAAATTGCATACACATTGATGCAAATAACTGAAATTTTTCCTTGCAATAAGTTCTAACTCAGTCAGCAGAGGCAAATTTTGCCTTTGGTGATAAGACAGATTTTTAGAAAATCTCATTCACATCAGATTCCTAAATAAAGTGTCAAGATACTCAAAGTATTTAGCACCTAGCACTCTTGAAAAACCAACTGCTTGCTAATTTATTTGAAAACTGTGTGATAGATTATTTCCTGTTCCTGCCAATCTTTGTAATTACTCCTGCATTTTTAGTGCCTGTGAAATTACACTGTGACAATTGTTGCTATACTATTTTCAGCATGCTGGTGCAGGGGGTAGAGTAGGAGTGAGGAAAATATTAGTAGCTAGAGAAATAAGTGGTTAGTTTTCTTCATCAGATGTGAATTCCTATCATTGTTACCATCATTACGTAAACATCACCTATTTATTTGAATTACAATGATTACATGTTTCTTTGGAAGCACATGGCTCATGGATTGGAATAATTTTCTATTCAGAGTTAAAGAAGCAGAATAAAAAGTTGGGTTTGCCCGAAGTAATGTCAGATTTAACTCTAATAAAAATGACTACAGACAGATACAGATGGGGAGGGCATATCACAATGACTCATCATTAGTCAGCGCTGTAGTTTACTGGGCTGAGCATGTCAGCAGTGCAATTGTTGACAATTTTTTTTTATTGGCAGTTCACTGGCAGTTTTAAAGTTAGTTCTGAAGAAGGATCACATGGCTGGGAGCTCAAACTATGGGGCAGCACAGGAAAAAATAAACAAATAATTGCTTTAAAAATTTAACAACTTGATCAAAGAGGGTGACCTGAGCTGGAAGGGAGCTGTACTACCCTGTCAGTATGAAAGGAGACATGGCATTCATAGAATAATACAAATGTATGAAAGAGTTTGAAAACTTAGAATAATGATTTGGGATGTTCTTCTGGGGTTAATAAGGGTTTTCTGCTCCTTCATATTATTTTTTTCTTTGTTCCAAGTGGTTATTCCCACACCTCAGGGGAAGTTTTTATTCTCAGCTGTGCTAGTTAAAAGGTTGTGCAAACATATGATGACCCATATCTGTTAAATTCATTTACCTGAAGAAATAATTTTTGTGGGCTTGGAATTTTTTTCCAAGCAGTAGAGAGAAAAATATTTACTGTATCTGCCAGTGTGCCCAAAAATAATCAGATTAGAACAACTGAGACTGTGGTTCAGTCATCAAAAGTGTTTGGTAGGATTTAAGGTGCTGCTACCCCCCAGCCTCTGCTGAGTGTCACACACATATCACAGGATGAGAAATAAGATTCCAAATAAACATGACTAATTTCTCACACAACCCCCCTCTCTTCTTATGCTCTATGCACCCCCACACTCTAGATAAATAGATGATCTGTCCAGTTCATTTTTTTTTTCAAAGAAAAACCTTGGCTTGGAATGGTAAATTATTATCCCACACCTTTCACATAGTATGTTTTCTTGTGAGTAATCTGTTCTTGATTTAACATTTCCAGTGATGTCAGAATCATAAAATGAGGTGAGGGAAGGCAAAATATGTCAGTAGGGTGCTGTCTGAAGTCACGCTGTTCCCAGTTTATGAAAATCCAGTAGCTCACTCCAGCCCAAAGTGTCAGTCAGTTCTGCAGGATACATGTGTTTTAAACTGGACACGCAGAAACAGCACAGCAATTGACTCAGCTTCCAATGATCCTCATGAATCAGCTCCCAACTATCCACCATCAGATTATCTGGTTTACAGATTAACTGTGCTAAGGGACCAAGGACAGACTGAGTGTTATAGGGTGTCCTAGGTTGGGCTCCACACTATCTGAAATAATTCTGTACTGTTTCTTTACTACCAGTTTTGATCTAGAAAAACTGACATTGAACGGGTAGAAATAAATACCCAGACACCTTTCTCTCAAAACCACCAGGAGCTGTTCTCTGCACCATGAACCCTCACACCAACGTTACTCAAAATTTTGTTTTGTTGGTGTCACAAACTACACAATGAAGAGTTTACTGTAAATCTGTTTCTTTCATGAAAACACATGCATATGGATGTAAACTTAAAATATGTTTTAAAGGTTTACTTCACCTTCTAGCTGTTAACTGTCCTGAGTACTAAACAGAAGGGAAATTTCTTTGCAGAACGTAGCAGATATTAAAAAGCTGAAGGCAGTTGGGATTTGCACAATCAAAGGAATCCAGATGACCACAAGAAGGGCACTGTGCAATGTGAAGGGGCTCTCAGAGGCCAAAGTGGACAAGATTAAAGAAGCTGCAAACAAGCTTGTTGTAAGCCAGTCCCTTTCCTGAGAGTTTGAACTTATGCTCCAAAAAAGCTGTGCAACTTTTCTCTTAGCAGATTTCCCACTGCATCACCAAAATAATTTTGAAAAATATTCTGCCTGTTACTCTAAGGCATAATATTTTGTACTCCACAACAACCAGATAAATGCTGCGGTGCTTTTTATACCCAACCCACGTGAATGAGGCTAAGGGGAGAAGAAGATATTTATGTGGGATATTGCACTTTTAACTTCAGGTTACAGCTAAAATAAACCTCTCATGTTCTCTTTGATCTTTTCTAGGAACCAGGCTTCCTCACTGCCTTTGAGTACAGTGAAAAACGGAAGATGGTATTTCATATTTCCACTGGCAGCCAGGAATTTGAGTAACCTTATCTCTTACATCCTTCCTTCATCCAAATGTTCCCAATAATCATTTTCATTGTCTTTAATGAGACACAGAAAATAAGGGAATAAATACTTAGCTAGAACACATAGATGCCCTTGCATTTGGAGTGTGCTGGCTTAAAGAAGCCTGCATCAATAAGCACCAAAACCAACTCCTTTCCTGAGGGTAAACTGGACTTTGTACAGTCACTGAAAGTAAATAGTTGGCATCCAGAAATATCTAGTGTATAATTTTTTCATCTATCAAAATAATCTGCAGGTTTCAGGTCAAAATTACAAGTCTTCAGGTCTTCCCTTGAGATATTCTTATGGAATATTATCTTTCTAAATTTTATTTTCTCTCCTTTCTTTGTAGTAATAATTTCTGTAGATCTTTCCTTTGCACACAAAAAGGGAGGTAAAGACAGAGTTACTTCTTTATGAATCAATGATTATTTAGAGCCCTGCACTTAATGCATTAAGTGAGGGGCTTTAGGGAAAAAATGACTTCCCTTAAAGTAGTAAAAATGTCTCTTTTTTACTTTCCTCATGTGATTCTTTGTGTTTAATGACATCATAATCCTCCCCCTTTCTGCAGTAAACTTCTGGGTGGTGGGATTGAAAGCATGGCAATTACTGAGGCCTTTGGAGGTGAGACAACGCCATTAAATGAGTGTTACCAAACAAAGAATTGCAAATTAATGTCAATTTCACTTCAACTTGGATCACTTCTATCAAATTTACCACATTGTAGTTACAAAGATGAGTACCTAGATGAGTGCAAGAAGAAATAATCCACTTCTCTTAATGTTTTCCCATTTTTCCTCTTCATTTGCTTGCAGACTAAGTTTGAGCTGAGTAATCATTACTGGGCATGCTGATTCAGTACAACATAGCATTATTAAGGCTATTACTAACATGCCAAAGTTCTCCCTGATGCAGTGTGTTCCTTACCAGTAACAAAATTGCCACAAAAGGTATTTTAGTTATGCACACTTAGGGTCCATTGCATTTTATGTAAGATTTTGAAGTGATAATTAAGCTACTGTTGCAGTACACCTGATTAGTTGGTGCTTGACACTTCAGCAGTACAAGTTCATAAAACACAGTACTCTTTCCTTTAGAAAAGATAAACTGGAGACTAATGTGATTTGATAGAATGAGATTAATAAACCTTTTAAGCTTCTTGATAATTTCACTGGAAATGAAACTGCTAGGGTAATGGAATCAACCATTTCTTCCCTGCCCCACCCCCCCGTTATCACTTTTCCACAGGTGCCATGTGCTTTTAACGTCTATACACAAGAGAATAAATCAATTTAGCAGTCAAGCATGATCAAATTAAAGCATTTTAGATTTTGCCTTTCATGTAACACATTTCTCCTGCACAGAATATGATTTAGAAATTGAGGTTAAATAATTTTAAAAGGTAGAGATAGCAGTGAATTTCATAAGTGTGTTTCTAACTGCAGTAATTCCTGTATCTGTCAAACTTGGATAAAGAAACTCTGACTCTTTTTTCTCCTTTTCTTTATTTAACAGAGTTCCGGACAGGCAAAACCCAGCTATCTCACACTCTTTGTGGTACGTATAATACCTTACAAGAGAGTGATGTTTCTTCTCAGTTAATCCATTGTTTACAGCTATATCAGAATTAAACACATAGAGACAAGTCAGAATCTTTTATTTCTAAAAATACAGTGAAACAGACCTTGGTGACTCTTACCTGCATTAACTGCGTTTGAGTAGAGGACTCATATAAATGGTTACTTTTTAATACTGCTCACATCCATCAAAGTTTTTCCATAAGGAGAGTGAAGATAATAGGCTGTCTTAGATAAACCAGTGAAGCACACCATCTGGAAAAGCAGAGCACAAATATGGGTCACATGTAGATGGGGGCATTGCTCAGAAAAGGGCAGAGGCAAAATTTTTTCTCAGCAACTCTTGGACTGTCCTGGTTTCAAGAGGTTTTGCTGAATATGACATTCTGAAAGGGCACAGAAAGGATACGACTCGCTGTCAGCAACTGGATAAACAGACTTTGGCAGTCACCATATTTGGGCAGTGCCAAATACAGCAGGACTCTGATTTCCCAGAGATAGCTCTCAATGTGTAAATAGTAGTAAATAATAACTTAAATAACTATTAATGCTGCTGGAATTACCAGACACTAGGTAGACAAATGTCTTAAATGAACCCTATATGGTAAAGTAAAATACGGCATGTTCTGGAAAAATAAGGCCTCTTCTGGTTAGTACAGTGTAATGGTCAGCAGAGTCATACCCTTTTGCATGAATGATTACAACTGGATTGAGTGTTTTAGCTTATTCACTCCAAAGAGACTAAATCCACAATCAGCAACTATTTGCATATTCAGAAAAAATTCATATCCAAAGAATTTCTGATCATATGAGTTACAGCTGGAAAAAGAGCCTACTAAGCCAATTGAATTAATTTGGGTAGAGGATTAAGAGGATGCTTTGTGTGTAAGAACTTAGTAATAATATCCCTAAAATATACTATTATATAAATAAAAAAGATTTAGTGATGGTACTGAATAAAACAGTTTTGACACCATTAATTAAATCTCATCTGATCTGCAATCAAGAAAAGCGGCTTCAGTTTATTCTCAAGATGGCAGTAAGACAAGATACTCCTGATTTTCACATGGATTAAAACTGGCAGTTCTTTGTGATATGGATAAGCAGTTGTATTTTATTTTAAAAATAATAACAGAAAAAATATTTTTCCTGCTTCTTCATTTTGATCTTCTATGATTCTCTATAGTGACAGCTCAGCTGCCAGGACCAAATGGCTACACAGGTGGAAAGATTATCTTCATTGATACCGAAAACACTTTGTATCTTTTTCACTGTTAAAAGCTACAGGTGTGATGAACTGGAAAGACAGTTTATTTTGTATAAGTAAATAGGAGGCTCCTGAAAACTTCATACATGTAAAACATTATGACTGGCACGGAAATCCTGGAGAGCATAGTGTGTAGTGGCCCAAAAGGAAGTGAGTTTTTCCTCTGTTGTTTGATGCAATCCAATATGGAAAAATTAGAGTTGGGAATTAGATTTTATTTTAACTGGGGTGGGTTTTTTTGTTTGTTTGCTTTTGGGGTTTTTGGTTTTTTGAGATATAGTAGGCCTCCTACAGGTTATAGCAGCTTTTCTATTCAAGATAAATTTATCCAAGTACTAAACACTATTTTTAACACATCACATTTGCAGTAGACTGTGTATAAACAGGTTTTGCTCACAGCTAAATTCCTAGAGCACAGATATCCATATGTCAACCCCCCGACTCAAACCCTAAACACAAAACAATTATCATCATGAGCCCTAAACTATCTTTAGGGTACGTGGGACAGCCTGAAGACAAAAAGTCAGTCTTCTCTAAGATTAAAATAAATATTCTTTTTTTTTTTTCCCATAGTCCTATTTTGGAATGGAGTTTTGTTATTTTCAGAGCATGGTTTGCACAAGGAGAAATCCTTAACTCTGACTAATGCCAGCCGACCAGACCGCCTGCGTGACATTGCGGATCGCTTCAATGTTGACCACGAGGCAGTACTTGACAACGTGCTGTATGCACGTGCATATACCAGTAAGACCATTATTGCAACTGGCATGATAGCTAGGGGTTTTTTTCCCAGGTACCCATTTTAATAGTTCTCAGTTTATTAACACTTCTCCATTTATTAACAGCTCCAACACATTCTGTCACAAGCCACCGTTTTAACACTTCAAGAAAGTTTGAAATAGGACATCTTCTTTGAGAGTGCAATATAAACATGATTTAAACATTTTCTGTGTGTCATTTAATTCAACATTAAATTAAAATGTTTATATTGCTTTTCAGTTCTTAACACAACAAAAAGTTGTGTTCGCGCGGAGTGAAGATTTTCACAAAAAGGTTTTGTGAGATAGGTGAGAGGAAACTGGAACCTGCAAAGTAGATTGTTACTGGGCACTGGATTTAAAACTGCTGGCGGTGAAAATATAACCAGTGCAGACATTGAAAGTGGAATTTTAAAGTTCAGGCTTTTGTTCCTTCACAGTTCTTTCTGGTCCTAATTTCTCTTGGCAACTGTGCTTCCCACTAGGTGAACATCAGATGGAATTGCTTGACTATGTAGCAGCCAAGTTCCATGAGGAAGCTGGTATCTTCAAGTTATTGGTACAAGACTTTTTTTCTGTATGCTTACTGTTTTCAGAATAAGTGTTCCTATTTTCTTTCAGTATATTTACTTATCTAGCATGATTACAATGCAGATCATTGACTCCATAATGGCACTTTTCCGTGTGGATTTCAGTGGTCGCGGAGAGTTGGCTGAACGACAACAGAAACTAGCACAAATGTTGTCCAGGCTCCAAAAAATATCAGAAGGTAAGGGAAACATTGCAAGATTTGGAAAACGTGGACTGGAGTCACTACCAGTAGCTGTTGGTAGCACAACCACCTAGTAGTCCAAGTGTACTTGCAATCAGGCACTGGCCCAGGGATCTTTCCTCACTTTACACTTCTGTCAGTTACCAAAAAGATCAAACCGATAATATATTATTTCAAGATGACAGATTAAGAAAACTTGTGGACTTTTCAACATTTAGAGTTTTTCTAGAAATACTGTCAAGCCCTAAATGAGATAATAGGTTGTAGAACTGGACAAATATTCAATAAGAGTAATTGTCTTCCCCAAATTTCGACAGTCTAAATACAAAAGAAAGACAAAGAACAGAATAGGGAATGAAGGCACAGAAATGAAAAAGCCATGCCTCTTGTCACTTTCTCAGTATTTTGCAATGCTTTGAGGGATGATGACAGGATGAATAAAGTTCCTTCTCTTTGGAATGTCTCAGAAATGATGAGGAATGAATAAATGCTTTTTTCATGAAGTTAAAAAAAGGCAAACAGAGAAAGGGAAGGAGAGGGAGCTGAGGACAGGGAGCCAACACAGAAGACAGGAACTGAGAAAGACTTGTTCACTGGAATTCTGAAAAATGCTCATTTTTGGCATATTACAGCTGAAGCCACGCAGGAGCAAATATAGGCTGTCTCCTGATTAACTGCAGCCATCAGTCATAAAGAATATTTTCTTCTCATTCATTTGAAATTTGAAGTGCTTCAGCAGAAGACATGCTTTTACCATGGATGAGAGAATATTTTGGAATTCTAATTGGATGTAGTCTACCTTCTTTGCATTGTTTTCTCTTGCAGAATACAATGTGGCCGTGTTTGTGACCAACCAGATGACTGCTGACCCAGGAGCAACTATGACGTAAGATACTTTTTTTCTCTCTTTTAAAAAAAAATTCCTGTATTTTGTATTAATTATTTAACAGAGATGAGAACTGAGATTGTATGGAGAAAGAGACACTGAAATGAAAACTCAGATTGGTCATTGTTCCCTGTGGTATTAGGAATCGTAAGTAAATGACACCTGTAAGCTCCTCTCAGTTTTTGGAAGGAACTTTTTTATGTTTATCTGCTGCCTGGCATGGTGGTGTGATTTCACTGTGACTTAAATGAAGAGAACAAGCTATAAAGAGTATTGAAAAAGCATCACATTTTCCTTTGGAGCAAGCTTATATGTGATATTTAAGGTGTGTATTTCTTGAGCTTCTTGAATTTAATGACAGGAAAATTATGCCAGCATTGAACATCTTATCTTGAGGCAAGTGTGTTAAAGTCAGGTTTCTAATGTACTTCCCTATTGATTACTCATTACTGAGTTGAATAGGGCTCAGTCTGACAGTTAATCACAGTATTAACCACTGGAATTTGCACAGTGAATCACCACAATTTTCTTGCTTATTCAGCTTTCAGGCAGACCCAAAAAAGCCCATTGGGGGCCACATCCTTGCTCATGCTTCGACTACCAGGATCAGTTTGAGGAAAGGGAGAGGGGAGCTGCGTATTGCAAAGATCTACGACAGGTAAACCACCTTTCCCTCACAGGAGGGAAGCTGTGTTACAAGCAACCCTAAGGTGACAAAGTTCAAGGTATTGAAGCTTTCTGGATGGTATGTTGAGAGAAAATCTGAAAGGACAAACTAATTAACAGATTGAACAACTAATTAAAGTTGTGTTGCATATTGCTTGCATTAAATTACACAATCTTCATCATAAATCCTACTAGATGCCCTTAATGAAGACTATCAAATACTTTGGTAGGAGTGGTGGTCCCTTGGCAGGAAAATTCTGGACATGTTAAATTCCTACGTTTTCCTGACACAATAATTTCACATTTTCTGATCCTGATTATATTGATCTCATTCTACAGTTTTCATGTAGGTATAAAGGCACTTATCTATTCCAGGTTGCTCACACCCACAACATTTTAGAGACTATTTCACAACTGCATTTTACATGGGGAAACCCACAAGTTTCTTGTTTCTTTTTCTCCCAGCCCTGAGATGCCTGAAAACGAAGCCACATTTGCAATAACCGCCGGAGGGATTGGGGATGCCAAAGAATAGGTTAAAAAATGATGTAAATGTACAGCTAAAAAACAGCTGGGTAGTTGGGATGAAGGTTTGTGCAAGGTCGGCAACTACCTGGCTGCATTTGTAGCTTTTGGGGACTATTTAAGATATTTTGGGATAACACTAGGATGAGCTTTGTACAGTTCAGTTTTCCTGAACTAGAATTTGTTTCATTTAGGATATTTGTTTTTCAACTGAACTTTTAGCACACAAAGATATAAACAATAAGATTGTGAATTGTTTTCCTATATTTTGTGAAAATCAAACCTGTCCTTTCACATGAGTGAATATACTCTTTCTTAATTTATTTCAAAGAGAGTGTCTAAGTGGTAGAATTTAAGTGTGAAATGCAACAGAATTGGAATAAACTCAGTTATAAAATCGACATATATAGATGGAAAAGGCAGTGGGAGGAACAACAGCTCGAGAACTTGATGGACTTTCATGTGCTGTAGAGGAACAAGTAGCTTTAAAAATACATTTTAAGCATTTTTATCTTGCCTAGATAATGTTTATGTTTTTATTTAGCATTTTCTACTTTCTGGACAGAGTGTTTTAAACCTGTTCTTATTAAAGTTAAAAATAAAGACTTTGAATTAGAACAGAAGTCTGACTGTGTTTGGGTACTTTGAATTAAACTCCTCTCAATAATCTCGTTGATCTTTCATGAGAAAAATAATCTGGGTGCAACACCTTAAAACCTTTTGTCTAATTCTCTAAAGAAACAAACCTGATAAAATTGACTTGCCATTCTTCTAGTATAAGTAAGAATATTAAAGATTACTATTAAATAATATTAAATATTGTTAGTACTAAAAAGAATGAAACTAATCCAGTGGCTAGATAGGAGAGAGATGCTAGCACCAGCACTTACACCAAGGAAAAGACACTTCAGAGTCAGCTTGCTAAGGGAGCCCGCAGAGGCAGCCAGCCATCTCTGAACTACCCAGAGATGTAGGTCACAGGGGGCAAAAGAAGAAGCTGGAAATAAAGAGGGAAATTAGGCACTGGGGGCCAAAATAACAATTCCATTTGCAATACCTCCAATGCTCATGGAACTGCTTGTTTTAAAATAAACTAAACAATACACACACACACACATATATAATGGGAAAGTCTTACTTTGTCCTCTTGTAATTACAATGAGTCCAATTTTGGTATCTGGTCTGAGAACTTGTCCTCACTGGCTAAAGAATTTTTTTTTTTTTGTTTAGATTAACAAATGCATGTAAAAAGGCAGCAATGACCAGAAATCCATGCATGAGAAGCCTGACATTTTAGACAGGCTTTTCCTTGTGACAGACCTAGAGGGCTTGCCTTCCTTAGGTGGTTTCTTAACAGATACTTGGTATTTTTCCCAAGGTAAAGCACTATTTTTCACAGTGGAGAAAAGTCTACAGAGTCAGCAGGCTGGCTGATCTGAGAGAGTCAGGAATGGATCAGCCATTATCATTTAATGCAATGTCCAGTCCGTTGCATATGCCAGGCTTTCCCACACTAGGCATTTGTATCCAGTGGCCAAGTCAGAGCGTGCAGTGTCACTCCCTGCCACCCACTTAAAAAGACCCAGGTTTCTTCCAGGATTTTATTTTAAGCATTAAGATTGCTTTTTGCTTTCTCACACATGTCGTACATACGTACATATACATGCACATATATATATATAGCATGTGAAACTAAAATGTTAATTTGTGTGTTGTTCTAGGCTGTTATTTTTATCCAAGGGTCTGAAAATAAAGGGGACTCGCTTTCCCTTCTGTCAATATCAGTTTTTGATAACCTGACAGCCCAGAAAACACTGCGGCTAGCGATAACCCGGCGTGGGCCAGGGCTGGGTTTGGCTGGTGTTAACCCCACCATCCATGGGAGATGGCTCCTTGTGCCAGGACACACTGACTTGGCGATAGCGTACACACAACACAAAAGGATTTATGGCCTGTGCCACGTAATCGCCTCATGGATTATTCTGTCTTTCAGTGAGGAGTCTCTGGTTCATCTGGGGAATTCTCTCCCGGCCTGCTGGCGCTCAGGCGACAGCAAACATCATGGCCGCTGTCACTCTGCTCCTGACCCAGCGCCGCGACAAGATCCCCCTGCTAATCTGACATGGAATAACCTCGGCCCGACGGAGCCGCCACGGAGGTCCAGGGGGTCGCTCCCGCCCAGCCGCCCACTGTCCCGTTATTGTCCCGCCATCGTCCCATCATTGTGTCTCCAACCCCGCCGCCACCTCGGCGGAGACCGTGGACGCGTAGGCGACGGGCCGTATTCTTCAACCTCTCTGCGCAACCAGCGTAACCCTCCGGCCCGGCCTCCACGTCCGTGTAAAAATGTTACGCTGAGCGCACCGGGCTCTTCCCGCCCTACGCCAGCCTGAGTTACGCACCTTGCGTACGCCGTGCACTTACGTAACGTGCGCCTCGGCCCAGGTGTTCCCCACCATGCAGAAGGGGTTACGGAGCGCGCTCCTTGCGCAGCTGACTTTGGGGAATAGCGTTACTCCTCCCCTCCGCCTTCTTCACGCGGGACCCCTGCTTTAAGTAAAGAACGTTACGCACCTTTCGTAACCCGCCTGCTACTGCACGGGGCGGTGTTCCGCCGAGCGCGCGTAGTGCGTAGTTGGGTTCCGTGAATAGGCTTAGGTGTTCCGGAGGGCCGCACTTTGCGCAGCGCCAGGCGGCCCGTAACGTAAGCGGAGCGGGCCGGGGCGGCGGCGGCCATTTTGTGCCGGGAGCGCGGAGGAAGAAGACGCTGGTGTCTCCACACTGCCCGGGCCCTGGAGCCGACCGAGAGCCCCGCCGTTCCGGCCGCTGACGCCCAGCGGGTCTCGGACCCACTGACCACCTCTTCTCCTTTTGTGTCCCACCAAAGAGGCGAGGTGGCGCAAAGCGAGGCCTCCGAGGCGCAGCCGCCCGTGGCTGGACCCTCTCCCCGTACCCCTAGCCCCTCGCCGTCCCCACGGCCGGCGTTCCGCTGCCTCTCGCCCACCCCTCCGGGGGCGATGAGAGGCTTCGGGGACCGGGGCCGCGACCGAGACCGCGGCGGGTAAGGA